>PVKZ01003890.1:0-108251 GCA_004027375.1 Macroglossus sobrinus | reverse complement strand
CAATACCTTGAGATTTCATAATATTTCTCCTGAGAGCCTGGATCTTATGTGTCATTTCTCATTTTGATTATGAGTATAAGATATGAGGTTACTTACATATCTTGGACCCAACAAATAGATGTAAACTATAAGCAATGTGTGAAGGGTTTCCTTTATAAGTGAACAGTATTTAACTAAAAATATCTACTGGGAACCACTCGTTTAAAAAAAAAAAAAGCTGGCTGCTGCTCAATATTAATATTCCCAAAGGGTTGGTGAGATGTATAAATTTTATATGATTTTTTTTTCCTTAAGAGGAGGCACAGAGACCAGATAATGCTTACCCAAGCTTTTGACTCCACTTCTATTTCCCAAAAATATAAGGAACACTGGCTAACATGGCAAGGGGGCTCTTTGTTGGAGTTTTGGTCAACCCTGAACAAAGACAGCATTGACATTACAGGCAGAAGGTTCTTATGCCCTTGACCAATGGAGTTTCTCTGCAGAGACTTGAGAGGAGACGAATAAGATGATGGACTGAGGGAAGATCTGAGTGCTCACTCTGGAACATTGACCTAGGACTTAGCTTTCCTAACTAGTAAGCCTTCAAGTGGAGACCAGGATCCTCGTGGATCTGTAGATGGCCATCAAAGGGCCCATGAAAGTCTAGAAAGTCTAAGCCTCACTGTTTGTTTGCACATATGTGCACTTGTCAACAGCAAAGGAGCTTTATATTTATCAGATGTGCACAGAACCCACAGTCCACTCAGGGGTCTAGCTCACAGAACAAGAGGATCTCTCCAGGCCTACCTCTAAATCCCAGCCTTCCCCAAGAATAAAGAAATGCAAAAGAACCCTGCCCAAAAAACCTAAAATCTATGTAATGCGACTGCCGAATAAACACCAGATCAGAAGAAAGACTTTGCTGTGGAAGCAGAGGGAAAAACATGCATCAGGAACACCTCTCCATGTGGCTCTGGTCAAGGGCAGTTAACTATGTGGTCAGGACTGGAAGGCATAAAACAGCCCAGCTTGGGAAGGAATTCAACTATCCACAGATCGGCTCCTGCCCTTGTGCCACTGTTGGACTTCTCATTCTGTTCTTCCTACACAGTGCTTAGGTCTTCAAAGGGCTTTGATCCTACAGATTGATTCTGTGACGTCTGCCTTTCTTGTGCTATGTGTTTGGTTCCTCTCTCTCTCCCTCTTCTTCCTCCCCAGTCCCTCGTCCAATCATCTACCTTCTGTCCTGCTCCTCATGTGTCCAACATTCAAAGGCTATATTCAATTAACATTTTAATGCTCCCAAGTTAACTTCTTTTTTTTCATAGTAGTTGATGCTAAGGTGGAGATAAAGCTGGCCCAGGCCAGAGTCTGCCTCCCTTCCAGACCCTGACCAACAATGCCACTTTCAGACCAGGTGGACTTCGGTTTATTTCTCTGCAAAGACAAAAGTTCAGGCTAAATTCCCTCAAAGATCTCTTGTACACTCTTGTATTATATGATTTTATTATTTATTTGGTGCAGTAGAATTCTTTGAGAAGTGGAGACGGGTAGGGGTGAAGCCACAGGCTGTTGTATTAAGCTGTCTTTAACCTCGTTACATTAAAATCTTTCCCTACATCCATTTGTTTCCATGTAGCAGAAGTTCAGTTCACCAATTAAAAAAAAAAAAAAGGACAAAGATAATATAAAAACACACTATTAAGAGGCTGTACCTTCCTTTGTGGATACAGGAATGAGAACATGAGGTGAGAACCAGCAGTGCACAAGTGAAAAATTAGACAGAAGCCTGTGATATTTAATTTTAAATGAAATATTAATTTAATATTTAATTACGCTTTGATTTCAAGAAAAACCGCAGCAGCAAGACAGATTGTTTGAAGAAGGGAGTAATATACATGGTTAAGGATACAACTGTAAAAATTAAAGATAAATTTCAAGGGTAAATTCAAATGCCACAATGGAGCAGTTATGAATATGCTTGTGTGCTCCATAATGTGTATTTAGAATATTATACCTGAGAGCACCAGACCATTAAGGGGCTGGGATGTCTCTAGCGAAACAGCAGCCCTTATTCTGGGGCTGCCAAGGGAGACGTGATTGCTCAAACTCAGCTGAATGATCTGAATTCCACAAGAGGTGGGGGTAGAGGCAACTTCAGTAAAGCTACAGGCTACCAGGAGGGCCGTTGATTCAACCTGTTTCCAGTGTGAACAGGGAACAATTGTACTCAGGCCAGTTTTTCATGTCTGAATAGGGTATTTTTAACTAAAAATCAGATTCATTTCTTAAATGGGATTTTTTTTTTCCAGGATAATGGTACAAGAAAAAAAAAAGAAATGTGAAGTGGATGAGCTATTAACGTTTTCCATCCAGCTTGCACATCTGTGCTGTGCAGCTTTATGAGAAGAGAACCCCACACTTCACGCAGAGCCCCGGGGAGAAGGCTGTTTGGGGTATGATTTGGGGTTTTGTGGAAACATCTAGGCCTCCCATTTCTCTTCCCAACCGCTGCCTGTTCTTGGCCATTTTTTGGTTAGTTAACACCTCCCAAATAATTTACAGGGGGAAGTAACCAAATGCATTCATTTGTGCTAAAGTAAAAAATGAGAAGTGTCCTGGGGGAGGGGGTTAGTTGACATGAATTCTTTGGCTTCTCAACGCGTCTCGATTGCCAGGGTGTTTTGATAACTTCTAATTCAACCACACACCTTGGAAAGCAGCTCCTCTTGGAAAGTAGGCACCTGAGCCAGCTGGGCCCAGTGGGTCTCTGCTGCTTTCATCGCCCCTTAAAAATCCACTTCCCCTTCACCCTACCTGCAGACCCCATGTTCTCTGGCTGCCTTGGTCTTCTCTGTCAACAGACCACAAGATCCTGATTTCTAAGTATGGCATAGGGAACATAGTAATATTGTAATAACTATGTTTGTTGTCAGATGGGTACTAGACTTATTGGGATGACAACTTCATAAGGTACATAAACGTTTAATACTATGTTGTACACTTAAAGCTAATATAATGTTGTATGTCAACTATAATTGAAAAACAAATTAAGAAAACAAACAAACAAAAAGAAAAACATGATTTCTAATCTAGAGCCAGATATTAAGGGTATGATAAGGCTGGGCTTTCACAAAGAATCAACCTTTTACAAAAGGGAAAAAAAGTCCACCCTGATCAAACAGCAGTGAGGGAGGAAGCCAGCTAGGACTCATCCCAGATGCTATGTCCTGCCAAATGCTTTCAATGGTGAATTCAATATATTAGAATTCTGTTTCTAATGTATTTTTTATTTTTATATTTTATATTTCTATTCATTTGCATACCTATATCATCTTCTCAGTAAAATAAATACTTTTCCATTTCTTAGTTAGAAAATCAAGGCAAAGAATGGTTAAGGGATCTGCCAGAAAGTTGGGACTCAAATCTGGGCCTCTAAGCTGTGTCTTCTGTGTCTGTCTTCAGCCTCACTGCTAAGTTCTCTCAAGTTTAATAACGAAGTGAAGTCCATATTTCTTTGCCTTCTGCAATTTCGGTTATTCATGGGCAGGATAATTTCTATTACTTCTAGAGAATTCAAAGCACTTCATAGGCTCTAAGCCTATCACATGACATTGAAATAGAAATAATCCACTTTGCAGTCTGGAACACCAGGGCACAGGTGAGGCTTCCTCTGTGCCTTTGCATACTCACTGGCCAGGCCCATGTCCTGTGCATTTCCTCAGGGTAACAGCCAGACAGCTGAGGCCATCGGCATTTGCCAAATAAACCTGCTGGATGAAGCTGAACACACGGCCTCAGTGTAATTTCTCCTAAGAAGCTATACAGTATTGGTAAGTAGCACAGGTTAATGGTTAAGAGTGCAGTTTTGGAATAAAATGGCTAGGAATAGATCCAGCTTGGTAACCTAGCTAGGCAGCAGGATTCTCATTTATAAAGTTGAGATACTAACAGAACCATCACAATGAGAAAGGTGGTGATAACATGAGCTCATAAGACAGAGCCTGACCCTACCTGCTCAATAGATGGCAGATGTGATTACTGAATTACTATCATCATTTTTTTCCTTATTAGTTCTGTCTGACAATAGAACTTACAGGAGACTTCTCTAAAAGCGATCAAATGTTTATTTAGCCCAGATTCTGCAAAGAACCATAGGAACAATACGAAAACCTGTGCTCATCTACCCTCTATCTTCGATGACCTGCCATCATGGCTTTTCACAGGTTTCTGTGCATGGTGAAGACTTTGCAATTATAGATAATGGCAATTCCTTCCTCAAATGCCAAGCTCCAGACATTCTCTCCCTGCAATCTCAAGACAGCCAAAAAGTACCTGCATACCCAGTAACCACGGCCCCGCTGGGTGTCCCTACTAGGATTATTTTTCTGCACTACCAGTTCTCTGTGGGAAGGCCTGTGAGGGGAGGAAGGGAGTTCCTCCCCGCCAAGCCTGGGCTGGCAGACCTTCTCCAGGTCTCAGACCCAACAGAAACAGTCGGACCTTTCCTGATGCACTGCGCTTGCCCACGGGTCTCTCAATTCTGCAGCAGCAAGCTGCACTTTAGCAAATCACGGATGGAAGAAAACAGACCTGCAAAGTCACACGTGTGAAGAAAATGTGTTGTTTTTCAGAGCCCTGATGTTGTTTATGCTGTTCTTGGCAGCAACAGCCATGGGGAGCTGATTACTGCATTTTGGCTAATTATGCCAGGTAAGTTACATCTAATAGGCTTGAGTTTATTATGTGATGTGTCCTTGGATACAAGAACCATCGATGGTTCAACCATGGACTATAGGATGTAGGAGCTGAAAGAGGGCAGATTCCCTGGAGCTTCCCTTTCCACCTCTTACTTTTTGAATCTCTTTCTAGAAAGTTCCACCTAAGAGTATATATTATCGTGTGCACAGTGCAACAACTCAGTCTCATAAGAACTGCCCCATGTTGTGAAGAATTTTATAAGCCAGAAAGTCTCTCCACCAGTCTAATCAGCAGGACTCAGGTTTCCCAAACTCATGTCTTTGTTTAAAATACAGATTCCAGGCCTCTCCCAGAAGAGGGTGATTCACTATGTCTGGAGTGGGGCCAAGCATGATTCTCGAGCTCAGCCAAATTAGGGAAACACCTCTGGGTAACAGTATAATTAACCAGAGCTTTATAGAGGAAGAAAGGCTCAGAGAGGTTAGGTGACTTGACAAAAGGACAAACAAGTCATCGACGACGCTGCCGGCATCCGAAAGCAGGTCTCTGGCTCAGAGAGCCCAGTGCATCCCCTCTTAGAGGCCTCTGTGTGCTCACACTGACCCACTAAAGCTCTCCACATTTCAAGTTTTTCTTTTCCTCTAGAATTAAGATTATATTTTCCACCTCACCCCTGGAGCTGAGGATTTTGGCCTATCGTGGTCTCAGACACTATCCTGCAGCTAAGCACTGGATGTCAGACTGGAAGGGCGGATCCCAGCAGGCTCAGAATGTGTGGCTCTGGAAGCCAGGCTGGCTGGAAGTCCAAGAGGCTTCTGCCTGTCGCTTCCTGGGGAGAAGGCCAGGATTCTTCGCTGAGGTAGACCTCACCTCTGAGGTAGAGTAGTCCTGTCTTCAGTCACCTGGGAAAGCCATTGCCTTTTTAGCCCTTGGACTAAGATTCCCAAAGGGTTGTAATTAGCTTTCCACGTCCCTGGCTGCTCAGTGAGTGGGCACTACAAGAGACCACCAATCCATTTCCTGTGGCGTCCAGAACCCTCCATGGATAATATCAGCCATTGTCTCTACCATCCTGAGTTGCATTTGGCCTAACAACCTCAAGGTGGAAGTTTTTAGAGAGAATGACAACCTCCTGGGGCATCCTGAATGGTGTCATAGTTCTGTTTTCTTCTCTGATTATGAGAGAATATGCTATTGCCTCCCCAACCCTATAACCCCTAACTGCCTCCCAAGGTCCTGCCTTCTCAAAGGCAGTCAGTCTTCTGCAAGAAGCCTCACTGCTTCCCTGGTGGGAGATACTTTCTTTGTACCTGAAGAATCAGGTTTGTCAATGTGTGCTGTTTTGTTGTTTAAACATGGGTGACATTAATTTTCTCATATTTTAGTTTCTTTGCTTAACTTTTAATTTAAAAAAATACTTAATTTTATTCAAAAATAGAATCGACCATTGAACAACATGCATTTGAACAGCACCAGTCCCCTTATACATGGATTTTTTTCAATAAATATACAGTTGGCCCTCCGTATCCCTGGGTTTCACATCCTCAGATTCAAACAATCGTGGCTCAAAAACAGCATTTTGATCTGTGGGTGGGGAGATCCCTTGGTGCAGAGGGCCAGCTGTGTGCATTGTTCTCTGCCATTTTATATAAGGGACTTGAGCATCCATGGATCTCGGTATCTGTGGGGGTCCTGGAATCAATCTCCCTGCAGATACTGAGAGAAAACTGAAGTTTTGGGAGAGTTGAAAGTTATATGTGAATTTTTGACTGCATGGGGGGTCTGCACCCCTGACCCCCACATTGCTCAAGGGTCAACTGATATAAGTAAGCAAAATGAATAATAATAATAATAATAATAATAATAATAATAATACGAATACCCCAACCCCACCACTGTTAACATCTTGGTATGCAGGCTTCCAGACATTTCTTGGGATTTTATGCAACTATTCTTTTTTCATACATATACAAAAATTGGACCTCTATGTACATATAATTTTTAGGCTTTTTTAAAACCTGTATTACAAACATCTTTCATGTAACTAAATATCAGTCCACAGCATTACTTTTAAGTCTAAAAACTATTTCAGTGGAAGGATGTTCTGTTATTCATTTAATGAGTCCCCTAATGAACACTAAGGACGTTTTCAATTTTTCACTACTATAAACAGTTCTCCAATAAACAGCCTTTAGGAAGACTCAATTATTTTCTAAGTATACATTCCTAAAAGTAGAGTTGTTGGGTCAAAGGGTACATAAATTTTTAAGGCTCGTACTGTTAAGGTAATCAACCTTCCTCTAGCAGGTTAGAAATTTTACACTTTCTAAGTTTTGCCAACCTGGTTTTATTTATTTATTTATTTTTTAAAAAAATCTTTGCTAACTTGATGGAGGCAAATGTTATGTAATTGCCTTAATTTGCATTTATTTGATTATTAATGTGATTTGAGCTTTTAAAAATGTGTTATTGCTTAATTGTATTCCTTCATGAATTAACTCCTGATATTCCTTACTAGCTTTTAATATAGGTATTTTTCTTTTCTTCCTGAATTTGTAAGATAGATAACATTGATAAAATGCACATATAACACAGTGGTTGAAAAATAGTAGGCATAAAATAAACTTCTACTGAACAAATAAAGAAATTTTTTATATGTAAGATCATATGTCATATAACAAATATGTTGTTTGTCCTTTTCCTTTTGCTTTAATGACTGGCACTTTGACATGCAAAAATTTTCTTTTTATGTAATCACATGTTTATGTTTGATTGTTTCTGTCCAAGATTGGCCAGGTTCAAGTTTATAAAAACTTTTTGAAATGTCTACACTTTTAATGAAAATTATTTAATTCAAGTATTTCAGTTTATGATATGAAATAAGATATCTAACTTTTTTTTCAATGCTTCACTAATTGGCCCAACACTATTTGTTAAACAGTCTGTCTTTTCCACATGGACCTGAGATGGTTCCTCACCTATACAGATACTTGTGTATTTACACTATTCGTGTGTACAAAAATTATTTTTAAATGTTTTCTTTCATTGCATGACATTTCTGTATGTTCCTACAAAGCCCCATATTCTTTTAATTACTGAAACTTGAAATAGGTTTTAATGTCAGGCCAAGTCCCTCTCATTTTTCAAAACGAGGGATTCTATTTTAGCACCTTTACTTTTCCAGAACTTTTGTGAAGTTTCCCCAAACATTTTGTTGGTACTTTGATTGGCATCATGTTAAATGTATTCATTAATTGACATCTTTACAATATTAAGTCTTCCCACCTCTCCGCCAGCTGGAAGTATTTTGTCCTTCCTCTGAACTCCCTTTAGCACTTTATACCTTTTTAAAAATCACTTTCTAAACTATACCCACCCAATTTTTCAAACCTGAAACCCGAGAGTCTTCCCCTCCCCTCTCTTCCCCAACCTTCACCCCATCCAATCAATCATCAAGTCCCGTCAGTGCTACCTCCTAAATTTCATCCACTTCTGCCTGTCCCCACTGCCAGCACTCTGGTCCAAGCTACCATCATTTCTGGCCGGGGCCACCACACTGGCCCCTAACTGACCTCCCTGAATCTGCCCTGGCTTCCAAGCCATTCTCTTACATTGCAGCCAGAAGGAGTTTTAAAAGGCAAATAAGATCATGGCATTCCCCAGATTTAAAATACTCCAGTGGCTCCCATGTCACCTGGGGTGGAGCCAAATGAGCAGCCTCGATGACTCTCTCTTCCAGCTTGAACCCGACCTCTCTTTTAACTCATTCTTTCTGCCCTGTTCATAGTGGCCGTCAAATGTATCCCATGTTCTTTCCCACTGCAGGACCTTTGCACATACTGTTTTCCATTTTAGGACTATTCTTAGCTTTCCCTATCATCTTTAAGAAGGTTCCATTTCACTAGCATATATCCACAGCATCCTATACAACTTTTAATCCTCATCACATTTGTAATTCCTTATTTAAGTCAGTCTCCACGATGACAAGACTAATAGTGATAATAAGAATATTAATAATAAACACCTTTTGAATAATAAGACATAATTGCTCTCTACCCCAAGTACTTTACATACAGAGGGGTTCTAGATCCGACTTGTATCAGCTCATGAGAGCACATTGTTAAATTTTCAGGAATTTTGCGAGCTGGTTGATTTCATATTGGTCACTCAAAATCAGCCATGATGACAATATTTGCACCATGGAAATCAGCAAATCCTACAAACCAATGCTTCCCTCATCCTCACCTTTTCCCTAGAGAGCCAGCTGTTAAACCTTTACCAGCACCTCACTATTTCCCTGCACTGTGTTATTTAGTCCTCACCACCACTCTGTGAGGTAAGGTAGCCCATTTAATAGATGGGGGAATAAAGAGGTTAAGCCACTTATGCAAGATTTAAGAACTGTCAGGAGGCGAGCCAAGCACTGCGCGTCCAGGCGGTGTGACACTAGAGCATGAGCGGTTCACCTTAAATTACTATATCTTAACACTGGAGAAAGAAGGATCCTTCTGGCCCCACTTGTCTGCAATGAACCCAGCACTGAGCAGACCAGGCGTGCTCAACCAACCCTCCCTTCATGAGTAAGTCGATAATGGTTTAGCACATTAGGGAAAGAGAGCTCTTTGTTGACACTACATGGCTAAATTAAAGGTACCAGGTAGGATGGCCAGAGACCTGAGTCCTTGCTCTGAATCCACCTTGAGTTCAGTGGACAATTATGAGAAAGTCACTTCTCCTTGTCATTTTCCTCATTAGCAAAATAACGAGTTTGACCAGATATCTTCAATGTCTTGTCATCGCTAAGATCCTTTGAATTTACAAGTAACATGACATCTATTATTTTTATGGTGATGTGGGCTCCTCTTTCACTAGGCACTGTGTTTCCAGGAACTGTGGATCATACCCTTTCTATTCCGTCTGGGAAGTTCCCACTTCGCTTTTGAATGTCACTCTGTTGTCCCCTTCTCTGGAAAGCCTTCACTGACTCCCCAAACGCCCTGCTCAGTGCTCTGATAACCCTTTTTGCATTTATATCTCTTATGGGACTCAAATCAATTATTGTAATCTACAAATGACTATCTCTTGTAGACCCGAAAGCTGTTAGAGACATACTGATATTATTGATTTTGTGCCTTGAGAATCATATGGAGCTGATGTTTGTTCAACAAATAAAAAGATTACACTGATACCTGGGTCCTACTTTCAAGAATTCAGATCGAATTGGGCTGGGGTCCAGCATGGGCATTGGTGATTTAAAGTGAAACCAAGTGTGAGAACATCTGCTTTCAGTGGAAGTTAACACATGCACACATGTACACACACACACACACACACACACACACACACACACACACACACACACACTAGGCTCCAAACATCCACAGCCCCGCTGAGCATCGAGATTGTCGGTTACTTCAGAAGAGAGTTGAGGACCCGTTGCACCATCATTAGTCTTATCTCTCTCCTCCCAGGCCAGAACTGTCATCCATATACAGCAGGTGTATTTGGGAAAACAGAAGTGTTGCAGTGCTAAACGTGGAGAGCATCCTGGAGTGAGACCCGTTCCTCATCTGACTTCAAGGACGGCCTATGGTCCTGGTGCCATTCTATCCCACCCACTGCTCCTGCTCAGTCTTTTACAGGCTCCTCCTTGCCATCCTGAGCCCTGCACATTGGTGCTCCAGAAGTGCCACCTAGATTTCTTCCGTCCCCTATACTCCCTTCTAAGGCAATCTTTTCCCACCCTCTTCCATCTACTCCTGATTGATATCTACCCATAGACAAGAATAGGAGGCTGAATCCAAATGAGAGAATACACTATAAAGTAATATTACTAAAATTCATAAAACGTTTGATATACTTTCTTGGTTTATATCTTTTTTTTTCCTCTCCAATCACTATTTTCTCTTTTAAAATACAATATCCTAGTCAGTCTCCCTGGTTTCAGTTTTTCCCCTGAAAAATTGAACCCTCAGTGTCATCTTATATTTTGCCAAATCAAGTCCAAACTCCCATACACAGTATTTTCCCCCATTATTTAAAATTGTGTTAAAATACACATGTCGAAACTTACCATCTTAAACTCTTTCTAAGTGTATAGTTTAATAGTGTCAAGTGCTTTCACAACCTATTTCCAGAACTCTTTTCATCTTGCGAAACTGAAACTGTGCGCCCATTACACAACGGCTCCCATTCTCCCTCCTCCCCGCCCCCAAAAACCACCATTCAGCGTTCTGTCTCTATGAATCTGACTACTGTAGGTACCAAACAGAACTTTTAAGCTGTGTTTTGGGTTCCTGTGCCTAGCTCATCTAGGCTGAGTTCTGATTTAAGTTCTACCCAAACTTTGCCATAGCTGTTGAGCCAGCCCTCTCTCTTCCAGGCACCGCTCACCTCACCCTCTGTGCCTTTGCACATGAAATTCCCACCATTAGAACATTCTTTCTTCTTTTTGCCTATCCAAATCCTCCTCATCCTTAAAAATAGTCTTCAGCGTTCATCTCCACTCTAGCCCACATTAAACTCTCTCCTCCTGGAACTCCTACTCCATTCATTGGAAACACCAAACATTTTGAATATGCTAATTTTCCAGCTGTTCTGTGCAACATGCCACTGCCTCCTCCAGAAGTTCTGAACTTCCACATAGGGACTAAGTTTGTATGTCACTATACTTTCTGCCTAGAAACAGTAGTAGATACAATGTAGATATTCAACAAATACTGAACTAACAGATAATTTATATTTTCATAAAATTTTAAGATAATTTGACTCACTCTGCAGCATTAGTGGGCAACTTTCTTGAACCCTTTTCAAGAAAATTTAGTTATAGCCAGCAACTTCGTTTAATTTTTGTATGGTTGCTTAGACAAAAGTCTATTTGAGCATGGTTCCAGCAGTGTTAAATTTATAAGAATATCCTCCTCTAATGAGCTGCTATGACCATCTTCCAGAATACACTGAAATTGCTTGAGTCAAATACAAATTTAGAGTCAAGCCTACACTTCCTCCTTCACTGCCTATCCTCAGTTCATTTTCTGCACACTAGCAGAAGACCTAGCAAAGTTAAAATTATGAAGTGATTATGAAGTGGTGAGACTGGGAACTAGTGAGAAGGTGAACCAGGAGCCAGTCCCTCTTGGAATAATTTTCAAACCTACCTGTGTAGATGAACCTCCCTGGAGCTCCTTTGCAGAACTGTTTGGATTTGTAAGACAGTGTCACCTCCACTACTCCAGGGATGTGCCGAGGAGGAGTCTGCACTCTGATGGCGTGAGGAGTTATTAGCTGAGGAATGAATGGGCAGGGAAATGAGACACCTATTACACAAGTTATCACCAACGATACCGAGAACATGAGTCTCTTCCACCAGTACTCCCACCAGGGCAAACTGGGGTACTCATGACACCCCAGATGCTCTAAACACCCCATCCCTGTGTTTCACATGCTTCTTTCTCTCACCCTGGAACTTCCTCTCAGCCTAACCTGTCCAGGTATCTTCCCTCCTGCTGGCCCAGCTCAAGTCCCTCCCACCTCCCGTGCCCACCTTATCCCCATCCCTAAGGTCACTTCCTCCTCTCAATTCCTACATTGCTGTGACCTCACATATGGATTTGGCAATTTCCATATTCAACATAGCATCGTTATTTATCTTTTTGTAACACGTCTTATTGGCTTTCGCATTATGAAAGTAGAACATTTCCACTTTAGAAAATTTAGAAATTGCAGAGAATATAAAGAAAAATATTAACATTGTATAATCCAAAACAACCATTATTAGGCTTCGGTGTGTTTTCAGTACTTTTCTATGAATGTGTATCATATAATTATATTTTATATTCATAGACACTGTTGTCCTGATTTTTTTTTACTTAGCATTACAGCATAAACATGTGTTCTTCTCCTAGTCCTTAGATTTTTCTCAAAAATTTTTAAAAATTTTTAATGGTGGAATGATTATTTAATCATTCTTCTACTATTCAACATCTAGGCTATTTCTAATGTTCCACAATTATAAATAATACTGTGATGAATATTTACCTATTAAGGGATCCATGCCTGCAGTAAACTGTGGCGTACATGTCTTTTAGCCTTTGGTGCCCTGCTCATAGCAGGTACTCAATAACGTGAACTCATACTGTCAGTGCTCTAGGAATTACTAGTTTCCCCAGAATGAAACAACATTTGGGCCAAAGAGTATCAGGGAAGTAGTTGCCTTGGCCTACCTCGCTCCATACAAGCATGGTCCCAAACACCACCTGGAGGCCATCAAAGAAGTTGTCCCCAATGATGATGACCATGGCTCCTCCTGTGGTCCAGCCTTCACTTGGGCTAATGGCTTTGATGCATGGGGTAGCTAAGAAGATAGAAAAGAAGGAGTCACATCTGCCCTTTGGTGGTTAAAGTCTGGAGTTTTGGGGACTGGCTGCTCTTGAAAGCTGTTGGTCATTCCAAGAAGCTCAAGTTGAGTTTTGCTGACTTGCCGTCATTCCCTAATTGGTTGTTGGTTTTCACCAGGTCATTAAAGCCTAATGAGTTGACCACTATATATGAAAACATGGAACACTTAGCTAATTGTGCAAAGGGTGTTTTTAGAACTCTGTTGTTTTTCTCCATATTTTTATAAGTTGACCACACTGGAAATGTGTAAATCCCTTTTCTCTCTCCACCTCCTCTGCCCCAAGATGTTAAGATTTACAAGGCCAGCTAATGTGCTAGAGAGAGAAGGAGAAAGCCAAATCTATCATAGGTGAAGGTTTTTTCCAGCTCTATCAAGAGACAATTTCTAATCGCTTCCCTAACTTTGTCAAAAGGATTCCTCCCCGCCCCCGTCTTCTTCCATATGTTTGAAGCCTCTGGACTTTATGTCCCAACAGGAACCCAATATGGTTTTCAGGCCATAACTAAAGTCAATCCATCACTCCATTTCCAAAGCTGACAGGGTCAAAGGTGGAAAAGAACTTTGGCAGGACTCCAAAAACATGAGCCCCCTTTGAACAGCCCGTCAATCACATCCAATCAGTCAAAAGAAACTGGATGGGTTCCTAGTTCTGAACCCGAGGGTTTTCTTCTCCCCTTCAGTGCCCACTGTGGGAGAATTAACACCACTCCAAATTCTTTACTGATTCAATCATTTTCTTTCAGTTCATTAATTCCTATTTAAAATGATACAAGACACATTTTAAGGGCTGAGTTGAGGTGGGGGATTGTGGGCAATACAGAGCCAAACATCACACTAAAATATTTGCCTAGTTTTAGCCACTCGTCCTGTAGTACAAGGCCTCCTACATCAGTGAGCTGGGGAGTGTGGAAGGAAGGAGAACTTAGATGGACTTTACTTAGGTTTGTCAGTTATCTTCCTTAATATACTTTAATTTTTCAAACAACTTGAAGTTTAACAGTTACTGGTATTTCTAATTACTTTAATGCACATGGAAAACTAAGCAGAGCAGACCATGATTTCTTCTTGTCCAAGCAAACAAAAATCAATTAGTGTCAGTTTCATTCTACACATTGTTTTGTTTTGCCCACAATCTGTTTAAAGGCACATCTGACACTTATTCATACATGTCTGGCACTGCAATGTTCCTGTTTAACTAAGATGTCATAGGCTTACATTTGCTCGAAATACCAGTCTAGCAAAAAGAAAAACATGGAACTGAATGGGTGAGACTGAGGCTGGGGACCTGAGCATCGGGATGTATGTGGAGTTGGTGTTTATAACTTCACTTAAAACATGGTCTTGTGTACTTTCTCCACTCCTATTCAGAAATACAAATCTGAAATTCAAATTAGGAAGTTTGTGAAGATCTTCATCTGCCTGCTCAGCCCAGGCCGCAGACGGCGCTACCTTCCGACGGGTCCAGTCTCCTCGCTCTCCGCCCATGCTTCGAATTGTTATGAACAAACATGTTGTCAGAAACAGCCAGCACATGTCCATCCACATTCACCGTTGTTGACAACACAACCTGCACATTCAAAGTAAAAAAAAAAAGGAAGGAGGTGTGGAATTAGTTTCACATAAAGTAGTAAATGTACCAGAATTCTGTTTGCCAGACTTCCATATGGCTAATGAGAGATGGAACAGAATTTGGGGGCAGGGCCATGCTCTCAGCATATCGACAGGTTATCCTCCTACTATAATTATGGCAGAAGCTTCATGAGAAAAGAGACTGCCCTTCACCATGTACTGTCACGTATTTGTGTTCTAACTGTGCCCAGGTGATGAAATCAGGACACTGGCCTTCTGCCTGCTGATTCTAGTAACCTAGCTCACTGTCAAAGGCCTTGGACAACCATTGCCAGCTGACCCTCAGGCTGCAGTGGCAACAAGAAGCCAATTGTGTGTGATCAGGAAGCTAAGATCTAAGCACCAGCTGGGAGGTCATTTCTCTAAGCTCAGGACTGGGTTCTTGCACTTCTGATGTGTGCTAAAACAATGCTGGCTTGGAGATGCTGCCTGATGATGTGCCTGTGGCGTCCTCACCCACTAGAGAACAGTGGCAGAGATGCTCAGACTTTCGATGAAAAGATACAGTTGCTGGAATTCAGTGTTGAGCATGTAGATCATTTAGCATTTAACCTGAGGAAAGGGAAGCAATGGGTGTAGAGTAGTCAGAACAAACTCAAACCCCACGCCTGCTACTCCCTAACTTGTAACCTTGGGCATATTACTTAACCTTTTCAAATCTCCATTTTTCTCATTTGTAAAACATAAACAATGCCTATTTCAAGGGCTAAATGAGATAAAAATAAGGACAAAAATGAGATAATATGTGAAAACCACTCCATACACAGCCTGCATGAGTTCCCCCTCCTAACCGCCTCACCTCTGCCTTGTTTGACCAGTCAGTAGGACAGATGACTTTATTCACTGAACTCTTTCCACAGTCAAAGCCTTTGAGGAGGCTCTAGAAAGGGAGACACAAGGGCTGGGTACCAAAAGTTACAAGGCGTGACTCTTCTCCTTAAGGAACTTATTTTCAGGCTAGCGAAACACAGTTTACACATAAAACAAGTGGCACAAAAATTCAGATTGAAACCCTGCAGATGAAGGGTTGGGAGAATTTCAAAGAGGCAGAGATGAGCTAAGGTCAGAGAAGTCGGGAAAGTGTAGCAGAAGTGGGTGGAATTGAACTTACCCACCACCTACTTACTTGACCCAGGAAGATGAACTGCCCTGGATAGGAGTCTACTTGTCTACTTGTTATGCATGGCAATATTTTTTTTTTGAGAAAGGAACTTGTATATACATATTTGTGCCTATGTATGTATGTGTATGTATGTGTATATATTTATATATACACATTTTGAGGAAAGGCATGGAATAGGTATATAATAAGAGGCCATGTTTAAGAGTGATTCTTCCTGTCTCTCTGTCTACCCCAAATTAAATTTGATGATATTCGACTTGTAATTTTCTGTCACCCCTTCCTTACTTATTATATGAAGGTAGAAAAAACCTTGACCCTGCCTTACCTCCTAATATGAAATAAGATTCATTAGATGGCACTTAAATTTTTTTACTATGAATAATTTCAAGCAAATGAAATAAACAGAATAATACATTGAATCCCCATTTTCAAGTGAAATATACATGCACTGAAATGCACAAATCTTAGCTGCACAATTTTAACAAATGAATACACCCAAGTAATCAGCACCATATCATGATACAGAAACTTTCCACTGCCCCAGAAAGTCACCTTGTGTCCCTTCTCAGTCAATCCTACCCACTACCCCTTCCTCAACAACACTCTTCTGATTTTTTTTAACGTAGAGTTTTAGATATCTTTTAAATTTTTTAAATATACATTTGAATATAATAGGGGTTTGAGAGAATCCCTAAAACCTTAGGTCCCCAAACTATTTCACTTAGTCTGGTGCCATAGGCCTGACAGTAGCATATAGGAAATTTTGCACGGACATAGGTGGGCTTCAATCATTCAATGCAAAAGCACTCATTAAATTCCTGCTACATGTAGAATATTATGTCAGGCTCTGGAGATTCAAAGACAACATAATAATGTGTTCCTTAGTTGGCTACGTGTTTCTCCCACACTTCAATTCCTCACTTGTGAATGCACTACAGGTATGGTGTCCTTGCCTCTCTGTGACATCAGAATAAATGTAAAGGAACCTCAGTTGTCATTCAGAAAATTATCATCAATATAATTGCTCACAATTCAGGGATTCAGCCTATCTAGCTCTGGGTCTGTTTTCAATTGTGTCCATGTTATCATGTTAAGAGTCTGGGGAGAGTCTTTCCATATGTTCCTATCATGTAGCCACCATAAGAAGGGGCCACTCATCACTCTAAGCAAGTGCATGAAGGCACAAGGCCTTATCAGGGCCATCTCAGCCGAGCACAAGATGGCATCATAGTCGAAGGGAGAGAGAAGCCATCTCCTGCTCTTGGAATTAAGATGAACAAGAGAGTTGAAAGCATTATTCTCTGCATGTTTACCCTCCAAAACTAAAAGGAGAAGGTGGAGAAAAAAGAGGAATCAGACCACTTTGGTAAATTGTGTATGTGAGTGAATTTTCAAAGATATAGCTGTCATCTCTGGAGAAAACCAAAAATGAAAGGGTGCTTCAGGCTTTAATTGCTAATGAGCTATACTGGGCACACTGAGGAGAGCCCTGCTGGCCTGAGGATTATGCAGATGTAAGAGCAATCTCTCTGAGACCACTTTAATTCATTCCACAAGCTTCTTGTCATACTGTACTTTAGTGCTCCTCATGCATTCCTGCTACGAAATATGGGGCTTTCTTGAGCCAGTGGATTTCATCATTGTCCATTTGGGTGGAGTGAGACTCAGTTCCAAAGTGAACATTTCCCGAATGACATACACTGATGGTTCAGATGCACTTCATTATTTTCTATTAACAATGGAAATAAATTTTAATCTCTTGCTGGCTAGCGCTGGCCTCTCATGACAGCAAGGGAATTAACCTGAATTATTTCAGTGTCTGCAAAATTTATTACAAGATTTTAAATTATGTCCAAATGTATGTGTGTGTGCACGTGTATGTATGGATATATATAGATAGATAGATACAAGTTCCCGTTTTTAATATTTCAAATATGTTAGACTCTGAAGTATCTAGAAGAGTCTGCCAATTTAACTAAATTTACAAAATGTAAAGGATTCAACTCACAAACCGCACCACGTGAAAGCACACAGGTTTGGCGGTTGTTCTGATATGTGAAGACACACACAAATATTGACTTTTACATACATTCATTCTACTTCTGGAAGAATGAACATCATTATAGAAATGAAGATGCATTTGGTACATTCGAAACTTCGAATTTAACTTCTTTCACTATTTTCTGATGAACGGTGACAACGCTGATATTATTCTCTTCAGAGAAGTTAAAGTTTCTGAATGTTTGAAGACTAAAGGAAGTGGAATGTGCATTCCAGCATCGTCTCACTCCCAGGCCTTCCCCTTCCACAAGCCAACTTCTTTCCCCTAGTGAGTATTTCCTGGGTCACGAAGGCTGACCTTTTCCATCTGGAATCAATCAGTCAACCCCTGACAACTTCCTGAAACACCTCACTCCATTTCCTGTTCTCTCCCCCTTCTCTCTTTCCCCCTGGTTTGCTTCACTCTTCAAAACTGCAGGCCACAGCAGCTTAATGTTAGAGGGTCAGACACAGTTAGACTCCAAAACACTACACAAGGACACCTTTGACCTTCAAAAATCTTTACATCTTAGCTAAACAAATCAAGGTCAACATTTCTTACCATTACCTTGTTAACTATTTGTATGCAACTTTGCCAACCCTCTTCTGATCATATAATCATCAATACCACTTGTTCTCCTAAGATCATACACTGATCTGTTTTAGAAGTAGCAAATTTAGTATTGAGAATGGGTGCCATTTGAAGGTACCCGAAACTAACAGTCACATGTACTATAACAAACATACGTAGATTATTCCAAACAAAAGAACTTCTATGCCTCATCAGTGTCTCCTATCACCTAAACCTGATACCGAGTCTTTTCTAAAGCTGTCAGACTCTCTTGGCACCGCCATACTGCTGGCACAGCCCGAAAGGATGCCAATTAGGAATACAGATGTCCATAATTGGTATGGGATGAACCCCTGGTTTTTGCTGCTGACACTGGTGACAGCTTTCATTTGTTTTTCATAGTTGGTGTATCTGTATTTCAGCTCAAAGATCAAAATAAGCAAGGCTGCAGAGCTGAAAACTAAGCCATTGTATATTACAGCTCTCAACTGATACATTTCAACACAAAAGCAGCAATCAATTACATTCATGCAAATATTATTTACGACATGGTACCTTTAAGCCAAGGTTCCAAGAAAAATAAGTAGGGATTGATTGGAATTGCTTGCATTTTTAAGTGAAAGTAGTTTTTCACTTTCTGCAATTTCTTATTTTGCTTAGTGCAATCTCTAATTTTTAGTGAGACCAGATCAATAAACAAAGAGTGAAGTGTAGGTTCTATTTTGAATCATCCAATTAAATGTCAGTTTTAGCTGACTGTACAGAAATAGAAATGTTAAAAGTTTGTATCTTCTCTTGAAAAATGCAAGAAAGTCTTAAGAACAAAATCTACTACAACTGTGTTTGCAATTTGCTAAAAGTTCGCAAGAAAAAATGATTGGCTTTCTCAAATGATATTTTTCTTCTCATTACCCAAAAGTTCTCCCATGTCCTGCACTCTAATAACTTATACAAAGCAGGAGCTGAGTTGTAAAGAGCTCTTTCCTGCCTATAAAAGGCCTCAGTGGGAGTCATCCTTTAGGTGAACATATCCGTTAATCTGCTTGTACAACTAACTTTCCCATAGAGAAACTTTCTTTGGTATCAGAGTGATAGCATGTGATGTGGGTACTTTTACAAAATGACATATTCCCACTCTTGGGTTAATTTTATGCCCAGTCTGAAATATCTTTGGCTTTTTGGAATATCACACTTTTATTTTTTTAACATCTATCCTTCCTAAAGCTCTATGATTTAGTTAAATTACATAAGTCACAGGATGACCAACGTGGAGCCTCCTCTTAGCCAGCCTGTCTCAGCTCATACCCAGGTGTTCCTGAAAATGGCCTAAGTCTCACACAGGAGGGTAAAAGAAAAAGAGAAGTCAAAATGAAAAATGAGCGGAATGACTAAATGATCTGCCTTTTTTTTTTAAACAGACGAGAATACCAGTGTCTATAGTCACCAGAGGGTAATTACATTGGTTAGAAACCTCCCCATGTGGATCAGAGTTCTTGCTTTGAAAACACACCAAACTCTACCATTAGTCAGACACATTTCCCCTCCATTTCAATGAAGGTCATGCACCTCCTAGCTGAATGTGGAGCCTTTAGTAGTTTAACATCAGTAAAGCTGCAATACACAGCATTTATAACACGCTCAGCGTGGAAGACTCTGCTACCTACTTACAAACACGCGTACACCAAGCTAAATAAAATGGTCTCGAAAATTCCTGTTATTTTGCCAAGTATGAAAAAAAATTCTTTATGACATTTTACATCTGGAAATGGAATTAAATTCATGATGTGCTTCTCCCTTATAACTGTTCAGTTGCTATATATGTTATTTCAGCTTTCCCAAAGCATAACTATTATGTGGGATTTTATTTTCCACCTGTGGAAGGAGGAAAGCGACATAGAGACCATTAAAAGGACAGAGAAAATCAAGACAGACTTCTGGTCATGGTGGGCAACCAAGTTTGGAATCCATATTGTGAGAAGAAATACCCCATTGGTATTTTTATATGTGGGCTAATTCTCACATTCAACAAGGGGAATCTGACAAAACAATTTTTTCTAAGTCTCCATTAATTCATCCCAGGCTAACAACAATCAACTCAGCTACTGCAAATTGTTTCTCCTTACCACTTAAGTCTTGGCACACACCTTATTTCCAAACCAGATTTAAAGCCCAGATTCTTCTTTGTTACTGGACTCCAGAGTCTCCAGAATTACCTTTAAACACCTACCCCACAAGTATGGATTTTGTCATCTTTTTTTTTTTAAGAAATTCCCAGAATTCTTAGCCATCGCTGTTGTTTCCTATTCCCTAAGGCTAAATTTTCTGTTCAGTTAAGTATCAAGTACCAAATGAGAGAATACGAGGTTGATTGCTGTTGAGACAGATGTGGGGCATTCTGGGGTTCCTCACACAAAGGGAGGGGAGACTGTGGCATGAATGACATACCTCCTGAGAAGATACTGTCTTAAGGCCCAGACAGTGCTGTGTTTTAATCAGTCAAAGGTTTTGTTTGACACTCCCAGGCCCTGTGCTACATGCCATGGAGGCTTATAGAAAACACTGTCACAACCCTAAGGAGCTGCCATGTAGTTGATGAAGCATAATAAACATTACACACAATCAAAAAACATTACCACCCAGTAATACATAAATGAGGACTAAATTGTGTGGCTATTGTATACTGTGGGAGTCCAAAGGTGAGAAAAATGAACCTGAGTTGAACACAGTAACAAACATTTTCAACAAGAAAATGAAATTTGAAATAGGCCTTGAAGAGTTGAAAACCTTTTGCTATACAATTGGAGGTTACTGAAATGGTTACCCCAACACTATAAAACAAATCTTAATTTGCATAATAATTGGTGCAATATGCCTAAGCGCATTTCCGCTGGCATATTTTGGCAAATTTGGCCTACGATGGACACTTTTTAGAGCTTATCTTTTAAAAATTAGTTGAATATGGACAGAAATCAAGTGGCATTTTTTTAAACCAGATTTTCACATCATTGGCGGGCCTCAAGGTCAATAACCTGTTTACAACTAAATTTCCCTTCATCTCAAAGGCCATAGACACTGCTACTTCCACTCTACCTCATTTCATTCCATTGGACCCATTGCTTTTCCCATGTAAAATGTATGCCAAGTAGAATGGTTATAATCACAGGCAGTGTTTTACTAGCAAACATTTTGAGGGCCCCAAGGGAGCCTTAACATATTTGATGCTGTTCTTGATTTGGCTGGGCTATTCTCTTCCACCAAACTCTGCCCTCCAGGGACCTCATGAATCACCTGTTGTCCATCAAAAACCAGGATCACATAGGCCCCATAAGCAGTTCAAGGATCTATGCCCTCTTATTGCAAAAGTAAGAGAACTTTGCTTTCCAGGAAGCTCTGCATATGATTGTTCTGGAATGTTTTCAGGTGTTAGTGCACAAGTTTGAGACTCCTAAAATGTCTGAGCATTTAGGCTTTGTTTCTACCTAACTAAAATTTAACATATCCTTTCCCAAAAGTTTTATAGGCAGTTACCTGCATTCACTTCTCTCCCTTTTCTCCCCAAAATAACTCATTTCCTATGTTAGCTGGTCAAATTTCTTATCTCCCTGATCCTTGTAGCCATTTGAGACACCAAAAGTCAGAGAGTGATGGTGGCAGGAGGTTATACCATCAAACAGAAAAGCCTGAAGTAGCCCACAGAAAGCCTTCCCCGAGCTTAAAGCATTAGACTGAGTAAAAGATCCTCAGAGGCTTTTTTCTGACTCCAAAGAGATAATTATTATTTTTTAAAATCAGACTATATGGTTTGTTTTACCACCAGATAATGAACTCACCTGTTGATCAGAGAGAGGCCATAAGTCAAGTGATTTTCATCATGTGCTTTAAAACGCTGCTCAGTAGCAGAGCAACCTTCAAATGGTGGGTGAGATCACGGAGCAGCTGGAGTAGCTCTCGAATTGAAAGATTTGAACTGAAGAAACCTGTAGGCAGCTGGAGCTATATTAAATTTTTACCATTTGGACTTAATTTAAACTCTCGTTTCCCTCTTCAACGGGTGTGAGAGAAACATTAAACATTTTTTATTTAAGGAAAATAGATGGTGGTGCCATTAAAAAGTTTTATATAAGAGCTGGGGGTTTAAAAAATCATAAGGGTTTGTTGGATGGATCTTGGCCCCGTTCCAAGACGTGAGCAGCCTTGCCCTTTGCTCCGGCATCGTTTACTCAAACAGACTAATGGCCAACGGCCGGCTGTGTGGACTAGGTAACTTTGTCATCTACATGAATCCCCGCATTGTTCCTGTGCATTTGTCACATCCAGCATGTTGCAGTAACAGGCTCGAGGCCTCTCGGAGTGTCCAGCCACCCCATCGACGCTGGTCAGTCCTCACACGGCCCCACTTCTCTCTTCGTTCTCAAGGCAATCTTTGTATCTTCTGTTCCTTTCTGCCCACCACTGGTCCTTTCTCTCTCTTCCTCAGAGTTCTGATAGGCCCTCACAAAGCACCAACCCTCTGCCCTCACCCATTCCCAGTCCCAGTCCCTCTTGAGATGCCTGAGGTTGTGTGTGGATCCCTCTGAACAAACAGGAGTCAACTTGGCACTGATGATGCTCCCAAGCTGGCCCTTGAAATGACTTTTCTATCACTAGAAATGTATGTGCCCCTCATACAGCTTGACCTCTTATCTCTTGAAGCAAAGAATGGCAAGACCTGTATACATACCTCAGTCCTCTCCCTAATGTAACTGAATTAAAAAAAAATTATTATTTAGGTGGACCTAATCTAAAAAGCATGCAAGGGAGTGAACCCAAGGGTTCTTACTGCCTTATCCTATTACAAGAAAGCTATAGGTTTGAATGGAATTCCTTAAAAATGGTTATAGGTTTAGAGATGTGTCAAGACACCTGCTCCCAACTCCACAATGACTAAAGCACAAGTTGGTGCTACCCATATGCTGGCAAACACCAGAGCCCTCTACCATGGTCATGTCTGTTTAAAATAGACTCCTTTTGAGCCAGGAAGGGAAAATTTGGCACTCAGTCCTCTAAGCTTCCCAATTTCAAGTAAATGACCTGCTGACATTAGGGTCCTGTTATAGATGATGCTGTGAGAAACTTTGAAAACTATTAGAAAGAGCAACCACTCTGGCTATTATAATGGTGGATACCATTTAACTCCCATATCACCCATGCTCAACCATGCTGCTGAGTCCCAGAAGGCAACACCAAGACAAATGGATCTTACTGGGCCCCTATGCTTCCAGGCAAGTCACTTGAAGACCTCAGAGAAGAACATCCAAGCAATGTAAATCATTTATTTATTTTATTTTCCTTATCTCCCCAATAGGACATGAATCCCTCAAGGGAGGAGCATTTTATCTGTTTTGCTGATGTAGCTCCAGCACCTAAGATAGTGCCTGGCACATAGAATTTCCTCGATAATAGTGGTTGGGAGAATGAATAAGTGAATGAATGCTTCTATGTTTTCACTAGGACTCTAAGCAGACCCAGGCAGCTTATCTCATGAGAGTGACCTGGCAGCAATAGCCCAGATTGTTGTCAGCTTCTACTGTGTTTCAGAATGTCAGTGTGGGAAACGACAACATGCCTGGCTCCTCCTATCCTTGGCTTGATTTTCTTTTGGGTTTTCCAAATGCCTGCTCTCCACCCAGTCTCAGTGCACAGAAATAAAGAATGGGATTCATTATGTCTTAACAGGCCTGTCAGCTTAAACTAGACATAAATTTCTTTCCTTTCCTTCACTGGGCTGTTAATCTGGGTGTTTCACCTAATTGTTTCATTTCAAAGAGGGATTTTCTGCATGTAGGGTCCATGGATTTGGATACTTTGGGGGCCCCAGAAATGTTGTTTCTTTCTTCCTTCCTTCTTTCCTTCCTTCCTTCCTTCCTTCCTTCCTTCCTTCCTTCCTTCCTTCCTTCCTTCCTTCTTTCCCTCCCTCTTTTCTTCCTTTTTTTCCTTCTTCTCTCTTAAAATTCATTTACTAACAATTTATTGAGCCCTACAGAGTGGCTGGCATTGGGGAGAATCACAAAAATAAAGGAAATATACCATTACCATCAAGCAACACATGGTCTGTTACTAGACAAATAATAATTGCAAGACAATGCGACCAACGGCGTTGAAGAAGCTTGTGGAGAGATATGTTGGCACAGAAGAAGGAACCAATAAGTCTGCCAGGAAGAGTCAGAAAGGCCTCACAAAGGAGGTGACACTCAGGTGTTAGCCTTGAAGCATGAGTGGAAGTTGCAAATTGAAGAGAAGTGAGGGGTTCTGAGGCAGAGGGGTGAACAACAGGGAAAGGTTCCAAGTAACACTCCACGTCACAGAAATCAGTGAGGTGTGCCTGGTGAGCAGTGGGTATGTGGAAACAGGAGATGTATCTGGCACCAGTGCTGCCCGATATGAAGATACTTCTATCAGTCATGCCTTTTTAAATCTGAGCTTTTGTCTATGGTCAGTTGATATTTATAATGCATATTAAGCAAAGGAGTGACATGTTTTAAGAGATAACGTTGGCAGTAGCACTGAGGGTGGATTAGATGAGAAAGGAGTAGAGGCAGGGGACTATTGCCATTTTTCAGGAGAGAGGGATATAGATTTAACAGATGTTTAGGAGGAGGAACTGACACTGACAATAAATGAGGAGGGCACAGATCAGGGAGTAACTATTGAGTTCTGCTGTGAATATGTGCTCGTTAGTCATCCAAGGAAAGATGCCCAGGAAGAAGGCAAAGATGTATGTCTGCAGCTCCAGAGAAAGGTAACATCTGAGGCATAGATCCAAGAGTCATTCAGGAACAGATGGCATTTAAAGCCATGACAGTGGGAAGATCATCAGGAGAAGTTCTCAGTGGAAAGGTCTTCGTCACAAGGGTTAAAGTACATGGAGGATACCCATCAAGTGTTAGATGAATTTCATTTCTTTAGATCACAGATCTATGGAACTCTAAGACATGTTTCAAGAGGTCTGGGTACCCCTGACATTTTAAACAAAACTTTGTTGAAATGTAGCTTTTTGATAGGACAGGAACTACAGCAGCTTTTACCGCATTCTCAAAGAAATCAGAGCCCTTCCTCCAAAAAAAATGTTAAAACCCATTATGTTTTGATAAATATTGTATGTCCATTATATTTAGGACTTGAACTGAAGTAAAGAGAGGTATGGGTCAGGCTGGAAAATAAGTTTGATATAATTATTTTGTTCTCATTTGATCATTTTTGGGAAAAGAATCCAGGTTCCACCAGGGTTTGGGGGGCAGGGAGAAGAGAAGGGGTGAGAGAGGAAAGAGAATTTAATTGGATTCATGACTTGGTTAGACCTATTTTATATTTCTATTCTGTTCAGATCAAATCTCCATGAAAAAATACTTCGGATTAGAAGTGTGTTTGATCATATAACAAAAATGAAGAATTGAAGTAATTGTCTTTCTGAATATCGATTCCAGGAATTCTTAAATCACCATTCCTTCAGATCATTCTCCCTGCCACCATGATTACCTACTACCTCTAGTTTTGTTTCATATTTTGAACTTGATCCAAGTTTCTCAGTTGACCATTATAGCCCATAGTCAAGCCTTTCCCCTTAAAAGCCTTCTCCATGTAAAAGAGCTCTCGTCGAAGGTTATATTCTTAATAGAATCTGACTACAGTATAAAAATTACTAATTCTTTTGCACATCAAAGGACACTTTCCAGAAACAGTGTTGAAATGAATAAAAATATTTGCAAATCACTTACTTATTTCATAAGTGCCTGGTATCTCAAATATATAAAGAACTCCTACAACTCAACAATAAAATAGCCCAATTTAAAAACAGGCAAAGAATATGAATGAACATTTCTTCAAAAAAAGATATACAAATGACCAATATGTACATGAAAAATTGCTCACTAGTCATTGGGGAAAGAAAACCAAAACCACAATGAGATACCACTTCACACTCATAAGATAGCTGGAATTTTAAAAACAATAATAATAATAAGTCTTTGTAAACTATAAAGAAATTGGAACCTTCACACATTAATGACGGAATGTAAAATGGTGCAGTCAACTGTGGAAAACAGTTTGGCAGCTCTTCAAAAGTTAAAAATAGCGTTACCAGAAATTCTACTCTTAAATGTACACTCAAGAGAACTGATAACATGCGTCCACAAAAAAAAACTTGCATACAAATGTTCATAGTAGCATTATTTCTCCAAAAGGAGAAACAACCCAAGTATCTATCAAGTGATGTAGAGTTAAACAAAATGTGGTATATTCTTAAAATGGAATATTACTGAGCCATAAAAAGGAATAAAGTACAGATATATGCTACAACAAGGACGAATCTTGAAAGAAACCAGACACAAAAGCCCACGTAACGTACAATTCCATTTATATGAAACGTCCTCACTAGACAAATCCACAGACACAGAAGGTAGATTAGTGGTTGCCAGTGGGTGGGGGAAAAGGGAATTCGGAGGTATGGTGTTTTTTGGGGAGATGATGAAAATGTTCTGGAATTATATAGTGGTGACAGTTGCACAACATTGTGAATATACTGAAAGCTACTGAATTGCACACTTTAAAGTGGTTAAAATGGTGAAATATATGTTATGTTATATAAATTTTATCTCAAAAAAAAAAACCTGCTAAAAATTACCAATTTTCTTTGGCTCTACCCCAGAAAAAAGACAATCATAGAATTTACAAACTTAAAAACATATATATTTTCCCTTGTCTTGGCAAAAGTCAAAAACTTTCACCCAGGATGAAAATTCCTCGTCATTTTGAGATCAGCAATATTTATTCTGACCCTGTTAAATAAAAACTCAGGCTCATTGCAAACCTCACTTTATAAATAACTGAAGAAGTAGAGGAAATATTAGCATGCATTTGCTTAGCGAGTACATTTCTATGATTTGAGATAAACAAAATGACAGGCACTCTATTAAAAGTCTCTTCAAACTCATAAAGAGTTTTCTCAACTTTAAAACTTTGAAAGTAATGGCAGAGCGTAACGGGGATAGGAATCCACACTGCCAGCTTCTTTTCTTCAAGAAGTGAAAGCTAAGCTTGGTCATCGAGGCACTCAGAATTCTTTTGATTTTCACACTTTTAGGGACTGAAATTATTTACAGTTCCATTCGGAATACCGAGTGCTACCCACTTCCCTGTGCAGAAAGTTTCTTCTTGATCCCCAAGAAAGCTCGTTTTATTTCTATTTGTCTCCATGTCACACAGCATGATGGAGAGGAAGGGCTTAAATTAACTTTTTTAAGAGAGGCTGATAACAGTGTTAAGAAAACTAACAAAAAATCTCCCAGTCCCAGCAAGATTGTTTGATAACCGTGATGTGATTAAAAAAAAAAAAAATTACAAGAATAGATTTTTCAGAGTAGTTTTCTCTGGCCTTGTGTGTATGCACCTCTCCCTAACTAACTTTTTCATGGCTCTGTTCTTAAACCGGAATTTGTGGGGTCCAGTACAAAATGAATACATGAAGCCCCTTGTTCAGAAATTATTAAGAATTTCAAAAAGGCAACAGCAAAGCCAGACACCAAGCAGCTGCACGAGCCGCCACGCCAGGGTCTGGTGGAAGGAGTTTGATCAGACAGCTCCTCCTGGCTCCTGACTCCATCTCATTCCTGTGATTCAAGGCGAGTCACTAACTTCTGGAAACTCACTTTCCTCACCTGAAACATGAGGCTGATCATCCCCACCTCTCTCATCGCTGCCAGGACTGTGTTTTAAAATCACAAACGTCAATACTATTGTTTAACACGTTTTTAATTTCTCTGTGGGGAAGAGAGTCCTGTGTGTTTCGACTGGGCATGAATGGCAGGAAAGGCATTTGGTGGATTAAATGTGGGTCCTCAAAGATGAAAGGAGGGGGACTGAGAGGGGCTGCTCTCCCTCATGTGCCCAACCTGACACACTTTGCCTTGCTGTGTTTTTATTAGCTTGCATCCTCAGTACATCAGTGGCAAGGGTGATGAAACCGGTGGCAGATTTAACTGCCAGGCAGCTGGGTCACTGTCCCGTGGGTCTTGTTGTCATGCTGAGATCTTAAAGTGACCACGGCTGTTTGGGTTGCTGCTTTCCAAAAGGCTCTGAGAGAGACCACTGAATAGTTAATGGGTGGAAAAGGAAAGGATGAGGCTGTTGCTTGCAGAAAGCACAGAGAAGCTGCTCTGAGAAATCCCAAGGTGGCTGCATATCAAGAACACGGTTCCTGCTGTGGGCAGCTGTGTGTGCGAAGGGCAGCCTGCGGGCTTAAAATCGAATCTCTAGCTGGCGTCGGTGCCCCTCCCTGGGGCTTCGACACTGGAGGTGGGAGCCAAAACATTATAAACTAAAGAAACCCTCAGTGCTATGTGGTGTGGGTTATCAATACAGTTATCTCGTTTATTGTTAGCGACCTTAGTGAATAATGTGTTCTAAGGGAAAAAAAAAGAAAAGGAAAGGAGTGCTGAGGAGACGGAAAACAGGATGACTTATTTCACAGGAAAAATCAACAGGCCCCTTACCTGAAACCTTCTCATGTCCCTTGGGTTTCCTGCTGTTTTCAAACAATTCTGATTGCACTTGAGGAAAAATTTTAAAAAGAATCTGTGAAGAGAAAGCAATGTGTTACATTTTTAAGTAAACATTTTTTAAAAGAGCCTATCTCTGCATTATATTAGATTTGATTGGAAAGTGATTGTATTTCAGGTCTGGGGAATTTCAGCCAGCCCTGCCTGGGAAGGAACACTGCTGACCCTCTGCAATTTGCAAATTTAGATGTTTTCAGTTGCAAGTTGGCTCCATCACTGTGGAGGATTGTGAAGTGGTTCACAAGCTGGGTTCTGGTTTTTACACCCGCCCCCCGAGTTGCTAAGGCTCTCTTTCTAAAAAAAAAAAAAAAAAAAGCCTTCAAAAGCAGCAGTGACTCCTGCCGAGCAAAAATGTCTTGCTCCAGGGTTAAAAATGGCATGATTTAGCCCAGAATCCCAGGGTTCCTCACGTATGTGGCTTTCCGCTGGCCACACACACCTTCCTGCTCACACACCTCACATGTACACCCTCACACACAAAAGGGGCCTGATATTTTCAACCGATGTATATAAAGTCAGCAAATGGTATGTTATCATCCAAAGACAGAGTCTGTGCAGGTATATGCTGGCATTTTTACGTTTAATAATCTGTGAATGCTCTTTCAGACCTTCTACAGATTACAAAAAAAAAAAATGTAAAGGCATAGTATAATGGTCTGCAGTTATCATTCATAAGACAAAATTTTAAGCCACTATTCTGCTAAATAAACTATTTATGCAATTTACAAATTAGGCATCTTTAATCAGACAAGTACATCAACCAAGAAAAATGGCAGAAGTGGCCTTTTCAGCCGTTTATGTATTTAATGTTTGGAATTTTGTTTCAAAATACAATAAGTTTTTCATTTATTTTACTCACAGAGTCCTTTTCCTTAAAAAAAAAAAAAAAAATCCAGCTTTTGCAGTGTTAAAGTCCCAGGTGAGCTAGGCCTATTTCCCTTTCTGTTACTATGACAACGAAATTTTACCGCAGTCCCAAAGTCCCTTCAGAACTCTCACATCCATGCCTTGAATTAGAACTTTAAAGGAAAAGATATACATTTTCCCCAGGATTTACCAACAAAAATAAGTAAAAATCAGCAATGCTTCCAAAAATTTTATTTTAAAACAGCGGTTGGTGAGATGCTCTCATCTGACCTTCTGTTTATTTTAATCTTTTAACAATCACACAAAAGAATTAGAGAGCTCCAATTGATTGTATTCAGTACTTAAGAAAAAAAAAACCTTGATAGAAAGATAAATAGTAAATGATAAAGGAGGAGAAGAGAGAAATTACTCTAGAACTAAAAATATTTGGCCAAGAGTTCCTGATTTCTAGCTGAGGAATACGTGGGATGTGGATTTAGAAATAATGGCTAAACGTTTTTTCATTATTTTATAACATCTGCTTTTCACTTCTCCATTTTAATCTTTTCTGGGGCAGGAGGTTAGGCATTGCTTTTTGGGCCGTGAAGGTGTCCAGGGTCTTTATCCGAGGGACCTCCGGAACGACAAGGCAGAGAAATTGCTCCCACTGCTTTGTGCAGCGTTCAAATTCACAACCTGTCTCGCTTTCTAAAGTGCAGAGAAATGTCTGCCCATGTCAATCAGAGCATGTTAGAATGCAGACCTGCTTTTAAGAAAAGATGGATCAGAACTCAAACATTTTATTTTTTTTAAGGGGAAATCTTTCGTTTATGCATTCGCAGCAGAGTCATCTGCAGGCACTGACAACGCAAGGATATGCTCTCGTGTTATACTTAAAACTTGCCTTTTCTCACTTGCGTCTCTCTCTAAACAATAGTCCCAACCCCCATCCCACATGTGTCCTTCAACACCCCCATCATTAATTTACACACCTCCCAATTAAAAAAAAAAAACACTAAACTTAAATCAAGTTCTTCTTCTCACTAACCCCTTGATTTTGGGAAAGTTTTTCACAACTGGGCTCCTTATGATGCTTTCGGTGTGTGTTATACTTCCCCTCACCTACCCCACCCTTCCTCCCAAATGTATCTGGTAAAAACATTAATGTCCACGAAGCCATTATTACATGACCGGTGTGGTAGGTGGTAAAGTGCAAAGGAGATAAATGTTTACATAAAACCACATTGATTTAGGGAAACAAGGACACTGTTGAAAGGCTTTATTCATTTTAAATTAGGACCCTTAACAGTTCTTTGGATGGAAAACACCCAATTTTGACTCATTCACTGGCCTGGAGTCTGAGTTTGTAAGCTACACAGCCCCCTGCACACTAAAAATATAACATTCTGTTCACAAAGAGGAAGAAAATGGTGGAGTAAGAATGGAAGGAGCAGAGGGAGAGGGGGAGAGAGAGAGAATTCTCTTATACTGTACAGTATTTTCTAAAGAAGACATAGCTACTTCTGAATGGCTAGCATCAGAAATTATGGCCTGGATATATTATATGGGGACCTAAAATTTAATTTAAAGAAATTCAGGGGCTTACTGACACCTCCAATTTTTGGTCTTCTTTTTATTGATGTCTTCTGCCGCCCTCCCTGTACCCTTCCACCTAGCATGCTCAGGGGCTTGGTACAGAAGCCTTTACTAGCCATACCAGCCACTGACCACAGGGTAGCTTGCAGGGAACAAATCCCCTGTGTCTAGATCCCTCCGAAGCCAGAGCTGCCTGGAAAATGTCAATTCGCTGCACTCAGAAATGGGAAACCAAAATGAATTACAAGATTCAGACCAAATGTGCAGATTCTCATCAGGATGGAAGTTGTTATTTTCACCTTCTCCAGACAATGTTGACTACATAAATGTTATCGCCACTTAGCGTGGTACACTTTGCAGGGCTGCTTCTGATCTCTTTATTTAACAACTACGGGTTTATCCTTGTTTCATAGATAAAGAGGAGTAGAGAGGTGGGGTCAAAATGTGAATTCAAACCCTCAGACTTCAATTTGGTTCCCAGGTCAACTGAGGCCACAGAATGTACTGAAGGGCATTCCTTCACTTCACAAATATTTATTAAATGCTGACAGTGTGCAAGTCTTGACCTTCTACCAACTAACGATGTAACCAAGTTACCTCACTTCTCTGGGCCTCGGTTTCTTCAACTGTTAAGAGACTTTAACTGAATTATGCCTAGGGTTCCTTCCAGCATTAATATTCTATGATTGCAAAGAAAAATACATAGAGTCCAGAACTCTCTAGAAATGGCTGCATTGGAGGAAGAAAACACTGAAGACAAAAGACCATGACTTATTGAAGTCCAAGTAAGGGTGTGTATGGGAGTTTTCTGAGAGATTGGTCAAACCCAGTGATTTTAGGCTGAAAGAAAAATAAATAGGAAAAGCTGATTGGTGAGAAATAGGGCATCTTGGCTGATGCTCTGGCCAGAGCTGGCAATATCTTGAAGTTGATGAGCACGTTGTTGAGCAAGATGTACCTTCCCTTAGGATCCTTTCTACTCCTGTCAGGAGAAAGTGGCTCCAGAGTATCATAGATCAGAGCCATCTCTGTCCCTGCTCACCATTCTGTGTGGTCCAACAGCTGAATGGTACTAGGGTCACAGAGGGCAGAGAAAGAAGGCTTGTCAAATGCCCACTCTGTGCTGTGCTCCCAGCTATGTGTGTGATATATAATGCTTCATTTATTTCTCACAACAAATTTATGAATGACAAATCATCTCACAGCTAGGAAAAACAAAGGCTCCAAGATTTAAGAAATATGCCCAAGATCACACAGCTTGTAAGTGACAGAAATGAGGGTTTAAACCTGGGTCTTTGTGGCAGCAAGCTCCATCTGGTGTTCTAGATTTCCTGCACCAATTAGATTGTGGTGATGGTTGCACAATTCCAAATATAATAAAACCCATTGAATTGAACACTTTGAATGGGTAAGCTTTATAGTATGTAAATAATATTTCAGTATAGCTGTTTAAAAATAACACTTCAAGAAACATGGTCTGAAAAAAGCAAAACAACAACAAACCATAAAGGATTCTTGTTTCTTGGAGAGTGAGAGGACTATAGCCGCACCCCAAGAGGAAAACATTAAGTCAAAGGTAGTTGCATGAAAATAAACATTTACTATTAAAAGTCCCTGTTGAGTTCATTTACTCACTGGATCAATTATTAAGTGTGGAGTATGTGCTGTGAAGGCTATGGGACAATGGCAAACAAGATGGGCAAAATCCTTTCCTTTGTGGAGCACACAACCAAACTATGCAAAATATGCTTCTTTAGATTCTGAGATGAGTCTGGAGACCTCTGAATATGAGTCTGATTACCTAGTACCCAAGAAATCTCTTTCCTTCCAATCTCTAGAATATTGGCGCACTCAACACTGTTCAAGAATAGAATGAAAGCTCCTGTTGGCTTTAGACATGTGCTGAGCCCATCTCAAATAGAAACTGAAATTCGAACCGGATGCACAAATAGAGTGCAGAGTTCAGGTCTGGTGATGAGGCAGTGGGGAGTCTCTAAATCACAGGAGGATAACTACTTAACATTTATGCCAGCTTCCAGGACTATAACCAATGATCTGACTAGTACATAACCCAGCATAATATTTCTCCACATCTGTGGAAGAAGCCATTCAATTTACCCTCAAGTTGAAATCTGGTGCCTTCTAAAAAAATACAATACAGAAAATCTTTAGGAAAACACCATGGAAGGCACAAAAGCTTCTTTTAACAAAAAGATTAAATGGGGATGTATAGCAAAAGAATGTGAACTTGGCACTGGTAACTAGTACCATTATGCAGAGCCTTACACTATGCAAAATAATATGTAAAAATACCTTTGACTTTGAAACTTAGTCCCTTAAAAAAGTCTAATTCTACCGAACCTGGAAACAACTTCTACGATGACATGGCCACATCTATATACTATAAGGATGAGAATGCCCCCATACTCTCCAAGGGCCAAGAGTGGGGTTCTCTCTCTCTGCCTGATGGCCACATAAGCAGGCTGGATCTCTGAGCCATATACAACATCGATACAGCCTCACAAACCATGTAGTTGTTTAAGGTCTATGCCCATTGATTTTTGAGGAGAACACAATTTATCCAGATTAACTGCTAAACTTCCTTTCCCAGAGTCCTATAAATTAAAATACAATTCCACTGTTTGTGAGTGCTTCTGATAAGAAGATAACCCCATTCCCTTAAAACACTCTTGTATCATTTCTGAGCACTGCCAAATGTAGGGATAGGCTGGATCATAAAATCATATTTGAAAAGAATGGGCAGCTGCTTCTCTCCTCCCAGGATCCTTTCAAGCTTATATCCTTTGGGGAACTAGGCAGAGTGAGGGGCTGTGCTAGATGGACACACCCAGGGGACCATTTTCTCACTCTGAGAATGACCTACATGGCAGCTCACTCTTCCTTTATGTGGTAGGAAAACCCCTGAGCAATTGGTCTCCACTTGAGACCAGTAAAAAACACAATGATAATGCTCCAGCTTTAATCTAGGTCTTAACTCTTATAACCTCTTTGATCCTTCCAACAATAGAGAGAACACTTTTTCCTCCCCCAAAAGCCTCTAACAAAATCTAAACCCAGGCAGCCCAAGTAAGGTGACAGGCAGTAGTGGGCCCAGCCTTGGCCTGATGATGACTTGACCCTGAGAAATCTATTGATTGTTTAGGCATCAGTCCAGGTAAAAAAGGGGTCTGAAGCTCTGCAGGCCTTATAAAGACTCTCACTTAAGTCCATAAAAATAAAAAGACTCTGGGGGGATCAGACTCCCCATTTGTTCTTGCTACACCCAACAAACTTGACAACGGGGCATCTGAGGATGCCTCGTACTTCAGATCTGCTTGGTAAAATGGCAGCTGGCATAAAGGTCCAAGAAGATCCATGGAAAGGGGGGATGATTTAAAATGTTGACAGACTGGTTTCTTTAGGCCTCAATCAAATATTTATTTTTTATAAGCTGATTTTCTATATAATTCCTTTATTTATATAATCCCTTTAAAAGTAAATATAAATACATGAAATTATACATGAACAGATTCTAATCTCCACAAAAATTCCTATGGGAGGCTCATCTACCATTAAAGCTTATTCACCTAGAATATTTCAATAAAAGGCCATTTCAGATTCAAAACTTTTAAGTTCATAGATATCTTTTAAACAGTAACTTTTCTTACTTCCAAATATTCTTAGCCTCTAACTTCCCTGGGCTAAAAGACCAATCATGATGATGATTATAATAAGAAGAATGAATAAATAAATAGCTCATATTCATTGACATCATATTATTTGCCATGTATGATTCCATTTAATCTACCCACTTCTGAGAATAGGAGAATTGACATCTCCATTTTACAGCGGTGATGAATAAGACTCAGAAAGTTGGGATGACTTGCCCAAGGTCAAACAGCTAGTGGAACTGCTAGGATTGGAACTCTGGTTTGTATGACTCTTGGGAAAACATCGCCCAGGCAGGAGCTTAGCCAAGCTTCTTTGGAAAGAAAGGTGGACACTTTGCTTAGCAGCTCTTTGTTTCCAGGGGCTGGGGTCACATTGATCTACATGAGGGGTCACGTCACGACCTTCATCTTGCTCCCCAGAAATGAAAGTGGAGTCACTCTTCATGTCACAAAACAAAACGAGCAAGCAAAAAAAACTGTCTTTCAACTCCTACCAGGGTCTGCATCCTCTAGAAATTCTGTGGCTATTTTGGACTGCACAGAGGAAGACAAGCAAGTCTACCAGATATTTGGAAAATGAGATGTCTCAAGAACCCATGTGGCGCAAAGAAGGCATGGACCAAACAGCCGTAGCCCTCTGCAAAAAGAATGTAAAACTCGCTCAAGTGGGTGAGGAAGATTCAAGGCCACTTTGTCCATCAAGATGATGAAGAAAAAAAACACTAGAAGTCAGATGTGTAATATAAGAAGTTGAATTAAACCTTGGAAAACATTTTTTGAGAATCAAGTCACCAAGGCTAAATTTTGAAAGCAATACCCAAGGGATAGAGGAGTCTCTTACACTGGAGTTTTTTAAATAGACCATCAAGTTAATTTCTTTGGCAGCGGAGAATTTCAATCTTATATGTGGTAGCTCATTGGAGTATTCCTACCAAGCCATTTCCCCATGTCAAGACTTCTGAAATTATTATTATTTTTTTTTTTGCTTGTTTAATATTTATTGTTAAAAATAGGGACCTTTCGTTCTTCTTTCCTCTGTAATGTGGCTTCCTAGACCAGTACAGAGGAATAGTTAGTTATTTTTATAAAATGGCTAAATTCCTGGTACCTAGCAAGTTTGTTTGGTCGCCTTTCACCAGGCATGCTTATGCCCCCTCTCCTGAATTGCCTCTTATTCCCCACCACATTTTCCATACAAAATTACCAGAGGGAATTACAACAAATTCAAATCTGTTCTCTCTCTGTACTCCTTATCGCTCTAATGTTAATGTATATTCTACTTGAAGCTCTTCCCTTAATTTTTAGGGAGGGGTATTTTTTTTAAAAAAGATCATGTAATTAATCCAGCACAACAGATTGCAAGAAAAGAACAACAACAATAACAAAAAGATGGTGGGTCTAAACCCTCATCACTGTTTTCAGTAAACTACGGTCAGGCCAGATAATTCAGAGCTACAGACACTCCCTCTGGCTCCTTACTGGCAACAGGCCCCATCAAATCATTTTCTATTCGGCTTTCACACCAATTACAAACTCCTGGAAGTGGCATTTCAGTTTGGCAAAAGCGCCTTCGTTACCAAACACACAGCCTCTGGAGTGGGATCTGCTGCATTCAGCCGGGCACCAGGAGGCAGAGACTCCCCCTCTGTGTAATCTGACTCCATATCGATAGACTTCATTTCAAAGCCATTTCATGATTTCTTCTAGAGGGAATGTCTCCCATAGCTCAAGCGGCAAGCAACCGACTGTAAACAGTCACTGAGTTGCAAAAACAAGGAGGCCACTTTGATTCTCCGCTTATTTCTGACCAGCTACTCACTACAGTTTCTGAGGACCCAGGGTTATAGGTTGAGTTTTTTTTTTTTCTTCTGTATTCAAACACATCTTCACTCTCCTGAATTCCATTACTTGGCACCATGAAACTCGCTGGGAGAAAAATCTCTAAGGAGAAGTCCTTGTTTCTGCACTCCGATGAAAATCTCACACCATTAATGAAAATAATAATTGAACTCTTTGGACCTGAATTGGAATGAAACACAACAAACACTAAGATCATGTTTGTAATTCCAACCGTCCTCATGAAATGTCTTTGGAGGTCTCTGCGCAATGTGGTTTCGTTTTTTTCTTTTTTCTTTTCTTTCTTTTTTAACTGTATTCTTTTTTTTTTTTTTTTTGTCTTATCCCTTCCTTTTTCTTCTCATCAAGGAAAGAGAAAAAGACTGAGTGAAACTGAACATGTTACAGACTGACTTCAGGAAACATCTTTCAGTGAGACTTCAGAATTAGAATACAAATCTATTTCCCTTTCTAATGCCATGACTACTCGGGTGAAGGAGAGAGATGAAGTTATTAGCCAGCCATCAGCTTAATGGGTCCTTACTGTCCTATTTCCTTAGCGCCCCTTCTCCCCTTCTGCTGCCTTCTCCTCCCCCTCTGTCACAGGCCCTCCCCGCGAAGCTCATCTATGCTAGGCTGAGCAGTGAACACCAATTACACCAAGAGCCCTTTGCCGCTGCCTGGTCCGCTGGTTTTACTGTTTTGCCAGATGGTTGAGGCCAATGTGTAAAACTCTCTACCCTACCATTAATTCATAACTCGGTAATAACTTTCCCACGGCTCCAGGAAATTGAAATGAAGTGCAAATGTGAATATTTGGAAAGGGAATCAAGGTTGGATAATTCTTTCACACCTGCCAGAATAGATACCGGTCAGACAAAAAGGCACCTCTCTTAACACTGGCTGGAATGCTACTTTCCCCAAACTAGACAGACCGATTCAAATACGCAGTATCGGACAAAGTGGCAAACAAAGTTCAGAATCTGGGCTCCTCCTATCATTGCTTTTTCTCTGCAGTTTTCGGCTTTATACCTATTGCACCTATGGGTCCATTCACTAATGACCTTGAGATTGAGCGTTTATGTAATTTTCTATTCTTCTGACAGAGTTGTAGATTAGCAGATATGAGTGCATTCTCTTGCTAAGACAGGACACCATCCAATGTTTGTTAGCATCATTAAACTAAAACTGACTTTTCACCTGCTCCCATACCATATGCAGCTGCAAATTTTTAAATTAAACTATGAAGCCATGCATAAATTTACATATATTACAGACTAGCCTCTCCATTTAACATGCAAATGTACTCCAATGTTTCAGAACACCTTCTGTCGCTAATTAATTTGCTGAATTATAATTAGACTAATCCTGCATAATTAATAAGCACAGATTTTTTTTTAATTTGTAAGCAGCTTGAGGAGATCATTCACTTCCTTCTATAAACTGCTAAGTAAGTGTTAAAAAAAATCTGGAAAGAACATGTGTGAAAAGGTATGTTTGATGTCGCATACAAACTCAAACTAGCGTGGAAGATACAGAAGTCAGTATTGATAAAGGTACATGTTTGAAGCCAACATTCAAACAATCAAAAAAATTACATTCAGAGGATGGGGACTAATTCTCCCTTTGTCTCCTTGTATATAGTGTTTTATTCTTTGCCTTCTATCCGTGGGATCTTCCAAGATCACAGAGGCGGGAGAGGATTAAAGTAACCGTATGTTGTATTAGAAGAGATAATGATATTAACACTCCACTGTATATCAAAACACTCTGTGCATGCTGGGTGCTTATAAGCCCCTTTGATGGTATTTGGAATCATTTTCATTTTGGCTGCCAGAAACACCCGAGATGCGTCTAGTGGAAACAATTACGTTCCATTAGTACTGTATCCATTCCATAATGATTACAATGAAGGGTTCCTTTTTAAAGCTGAAGAGTCGAGTCTCCAAGAAACGTATGCATCTGTGCACTTGAAAATGTAAAACTATATAGTTTTACGACCAAGCATGAAGCTGAGTTTTGACCCGAAAAATAAACTCGATCAGGAGAGCTCAAGGGATGGGTGGATGACTTCTTAGAAAATTTGAAGTAAGTTGAGAATCTGGAAGGCCCGATGTAAGCTTAATAGGATAGTCATGCGAACTGAGAACAAATCTAAAAAGAGAATGTTGGAAATGCATGTCCTGGTAGGAGAGGTTCTGAAATCTTCGAAGAGGAGATATGTAATTCTAGAGAAAATACAGATCTTTTTGGCCCTTCCACTCAGTAAAATCCCTAATATCAGTGCACAAAAGATTGCTAGACCAACAGGGTAGAGGCACTTGAAATGTGCCTGGCTTTCTATCACTGCAATTTGATTTTTTATATTGATTCTATAGAAACTTCTGAGAAATGGGAAATGATTTCCCCATGTTCATCACCATACCAAATATACCTTCTCACTCCTGGCCAGCCTTTTTTTTTTTTTTTTTTTTTTTTTTTTTTTTTTTTTTTTTTTTTTTTTTTTTTAAACGAAGCTAGTACTTAAGCTAGCTCAGGAGTTGAGAAGTTAAAAAGATCACTCAGAGAGGCCCGTGGCCGCAGCCGGGCCCAGATGCCAGGGCCAAACTGAGAGGCAGCTTCTGTTTCTGCTTCTACCCTGAGATGCATTCACTCTGGACGTCTTCTCTTCTCCTTATGTGGAAGGAGAACCCGAGACCTCTACCTCATGGGGCTATTAGCAGTGACTAACTAGGGTGAGAAAAATATGTTGAAAGCACCTGGAAAAAGCTGCAACCATTTTTCTGAGCTAAGCAACATTATGACTTGGAGAATTTGAGAATATAAGACATTTAGACAGTTTTTCTGAGTCCAATCACAGCCTTTGCCTTTAGAACCCATTTGAAGAAATTAAGAGGTTCAGGACGATTTTTAAAAGCCTATAAGAAAGTAAGTTTTCTATGCCTTTTGTAGTTACTCAGAAGGAATATAACAACAGCTGGAATAATAATACTAATAATAGGTGAAAATTATTTTCTTTCAAAAAATATGTGAATGGCCATGTCTCCACTTTTCAGAAAAATCATTCTAATGTTTTGAGCTTGTCTTTCAGACTGCATATCCCATTTCAAATGGTTATAATAGGAAACCTGCTTTCTCTATAGTCAAGGAATATGTGCAGATCTATTTTTCGAAAGCAAAAAAAAAGTGCTTAATGGTTAAACTCAGAGTCAAAGGGAGAGTCTCCCTTTTCCTCCCATACAGTGTTGGGCTGAGCCCCCTACACGTTATCTGAAGCAGAGCTTAGAGATGGAAAGAACCAGGTGGCCCATTCAAGTCCCACATATTGACAGGCAAGTGGTTTGGTGTGGGTTTGAGGTTTGTTTGGTCTTTGTTTTTTTGGATATTTTCTTCAGCTTTGCCCAGTCAATTTCAAACTACGCACCAGTGGGAAAGAGTAGAGAGGAAGCCATTGGGATCCCTGTGGAGCTGGCTTTTCAGAAATTTCTGACAGATTATTAGGAAGAAAGAGAAATGGTTTTGTGGCATTTAAACACTAAGGTATACAGCAATTAATTAACAAATGCACATCTTTGGCTAACAGGTTTTTATCTTCACATGTGCATTCCAGGAAATTTATTTTATTTTATTTTTTGGCAGGAAAATTTTCCTCCATGAGCATTCTAGTTTATGCTTGTGATTCATTCTCTTTCTTCCCCTCTTTTTCTCCTTTCTTCCCTCAATCCCCAGTTCCCAAATTTAAGATGGTATGCTGTGCTCTTTAAGAACTTCATGAAAGTTGATGAGGGGAGGCAAGTTGGGAAGAAGGGGTGACCGAAGGAAAGAAACTAAGATGATAATTACATCAAAGCTCTATTTCATCTGAAAAGTATGATGCTTGCCTCCACTCTAGCCACGAAGACCCATATTCACAGCTAATGTAATCTTCATGCCAAAAAAGGAAAAAAGAAAGAACGTGTAACCTGACAGGTAGCAGGTGGTACATATGGAATTATCATTGGCTATTAACACCAGGTCGGGTATCATATTAGCCACTTTCAGACTGCATTTGCCAAACCCACATAAAAATTTAAAACCAGGTATTTCAATATTCTGTCACTGCTTGAGCAAAACAGATTTTCTTGTATTACTTAATAGCAGAGTCAGCCGGCTTTCATTAGAATTTTTTTTTAACATTTTACTAAACCTAGTTGATATAAAAGAAAAACTGGGACAAAAATCAGGTCAAGAATTTGAAACAAAAGGCATTCAGATAAGGCTAATAATATTCTGGTATTGTCAGCTTAGAAGACTATTATTTTAATTTAATTTCAACCCAATCCCTGTGTCTCCATGAGGTTCCAGGAATCAGTCATTATTTCCAATTGTTTTTTTTTTTATTCAAACTTTATTGATTCTAAAGCCTCTATTAACTCTGTAGGAATCACTAAGTTTTGGGAGATTTCCAATTTTTTTAATGCCATTAAAAGATTTTCATCTGGTTCACTTTCTTTCCTTTTCTGCAATACCACTATGTTTTGAACTAACCCTGGCCATCTTACAGAGGTCACTAACAGTCAGTTGTCATTTCACCCATGAGCAGATAACCAGAATCTTTTCTTTAATTTTCCCTTTAAAAACCTGAGGCTCCAGAAAAAAAAAAAAAAAGTCTCATTATGGAACCAGAATCCATGTAGATCCAAGCTCCCCACTGGGAACAGAAATAGTCCCCGGGCACTTCTGGGCCATCCTATATTTCTAATCGTTCTCTTCCATCCCATATCCTATTGATGCTCAGGAACATGCTGGATGAGTAGAACAAGATGAGAGTGAGCTATTCAGTTTTCATTCAAAACATAAAGGCTAGGCATAAAATTTTCCACCCCATTTAAGTTATTGAGATTTCTCACTCCGGGTTCAAAGAAAGGCTAAACGTGAATGGGGCAGACTCACGTGGCGTCCATAAGTCAGCCCCAGTTTGCTTAAAACAAGAGCCCGAGTTCATTTTAAGATTTCGAAAGTTCTTGACTGAGCCTAGCTGAAATCCAGTTTTCCAAATAATACACAAAAGGATGGGATTTTTTTCCTTCCTTTTTAACCTGGTTTTATGTTACACAGTGTTTTACACATCTAGGCCATTTCTAATAACTAAGATTGATTTTAGGTACTGGTTTCTGTCCTTCATTAAATGAGATATATTCTTAAAGCTTGACACAGTAGAATATGTGTCTACACAGCATGTTCACTTGAGACCATATAATCAGGATGGCTCAAATAAAGAAAATCTTTCTTGAGAAAAAGATTGTGGGAATATTCAATATCTACAAAGATCCCAAACTTTAAAATAGCTCAACCACCCATTTCCTTCGACAGAACAGATATCATTATTGCATCAACACACACACACACACACACACACACACTAGCACAAAAAAATGTAAGTTGCATCTACTCCCCAAAACTCAGTACTGTTGGCTGTCTTATCCACCAAAATGCCTTTGAAAAAAGAGCTGATAGGCCAAATGAACCATTGCAAGTCCTTCTTGGAATGTGGCAGAGAATTAAATAAATGACTAAAATTTTAACATCATGAGGGACAGACAATAAAGGCCTGGAGAGGCAACACACTCCATATCAAAGAATTTGAAAAAACTAGAGACTTTTTTTAGCCAGACTCCATAGCTTTCCCTGCCATGGATTCTCAAGTTGTGTTCATGGTTTCTCTCCATGCAGTGGGTAATGGAACATAGCCATTAAAGAAAAAAATTACTTCCCAGGGGAAGCCAGCAGCTGACCTGGAAGTAAAACATCTCCGCCCTTCGCTCTGAGGCCACAGAGCCTGTTATGCTTTCTCAGGGAGCTGCCAGGACTCAAATGAGCAGCAGGACTGGGTCCAGGAGCATGGGAAAGCGATGGCCACAGCTCCCTGGGGAAGACGCACAGAAGGTCGCGCGGCCGCGCTGGGAGAAAAGCAGCTCTGTCCAGCCCGGCATTCTCCGCCAACTCGGACGCCAGGGATCCGACATCAGCCTCTCCCTGTCAAAGCCATGGGCAGGATCGCCACCCCCAGAAGTGGCCCACAAATGCCTCTGGCAACACCATCACAAAGAAGTCACCTTGTCTCAGGCATGAGTCAGAATCTGTTGGCTGCTCATTCATCTAAATTGAAGTTATAAGCCCGCCACTCGTCTTGGTAGAATCCGGCCTTGAAACACAACAGAACCTGAAAAGTCAGGCCCACTTTTTTTAACATCCCTCAGGTTGCCAAGGTGATTCCAACAAAACTATGCTGAATAAACAGCTAGGCAACCATTCCATGTCTAGAGTACTTTATTTAGAGAGAGAAAGAAAGAGAGAGAGAGATTTCACCAGTCCCAGTAACTTGACTGCTTTAGGGTTTTTTCTCTTGATAATACAGGTACTGAGCTGACCAAATTGTATTCTCACCTCCCTGCTTTGTTATCCATGGTCTTGAGTCGGGGATGATGGGTGCATTTTTAGTTCAAATTTGATATAAGTCAACCGAAAGGCCCAGTGATGTTTAACCCTTGATCTTTCACAGTTTGTCCTAATCTTTATTATTTTGTTAGAAATATATTGTATCTTGAGACTAGCCAGGATTATAATAACCACACCTTTTTGTGTGTGTGAACAAAGCTAAGCAATTGACTTTTATATTACAATTTATAAAACAAGTGATGAAGCAGTTCAGTAGACTGATTTTGTTCTTAATTATTTAAACCTAGGCTGTTTACCCTTCTTCTAATGAGATGACTCATTGAAAAGTGAAGATAAATGTCATCTACTTTTCACATGATCTCTAAAATTAATCTCCCATGCTTATGTTAATACCGATAATATAATGTAGGAGGCAGTGTGACCCAGAGGATAAAACTTAAGAGTAAGGAGGTCCTGTTCAATTACTGTCTATATTACTGACAATATTTTCACCTCTCTGTGTTTCATTTGCCTACTGTCGCCCCTCAGACGTGTTCCCTCACATATCTTCCCTGTAAAATTGGGTAATACCTCTGAGAGATGCTGGGAGAATTACTTAGGTGCTTTGGGAAAAAACTTAAAACACCTTTTAGAACTTTCCTGTGAAAGAACAGATATTGTTAATATCCCAACCACAGCATCAGCCTTCTGGTAAATAATCATGACACATTTAGCAAATTGTCTTTCTACTCAGTTAGAAACAATCTCACACAGGTGATCCTCTGCCCAAAGGGTTCCACTTATTTCCAGAGCATAAATTACACAGAAGGAGGGCGCGACGGAGAGTAATTAAGTCGCCAAGTTAAGACGGGATCAATGCTTACACTTTAGGCGTTAAACCAAGAGTTGATTACATCGGCAAGGAATTCATGTCCTGTATTCAGCTGTAAAATAAAGTGGGAGTTCTGTGTTTGGTGTGTGAGATGTCTCTCGAAACACTAAATCAATTTAATATCAATAATTGCCAGATATATGCTAGATTAAATGAACCAACACAGATAGCTTTGTTCACAGAGAAAACAGGGCCAAATGGCTTTCACGAGCATGACTAATCCCAAAGTTCTGCGGTTCAGTAATCAGATGTCTAAGCCTGAATTTTGACTCTGGCAGTCTACAGTTCTGGCACAAGACAGTATAGATCCAGCTACCCTATGGCTTTAACATACAGGCGGAATTTCAGAACAGCAAGGTGACATTTAAGCGCCCATATTATTTACAACTGTGCCCATTGGTGCTCGGAGACGCACCAGACACAGAGAAAATAAGGAACTTGCTCTCCAAGTGGAGGGCCGAGGCTTTTTCCAGACCTGTTTCTGGGGTGCTCTGGAAACACCTGCTTTTGCCTTGGGGAGACGATCTTACCGGTGGTTTCAAAAACCAGGCTTGTTTTCACAGTTCTCCAGCAGCCCTGTAACGCTGGTCATTTTTCTATTGTTGCAATTATAGGACCTAGTAGGGCCCTATAACTTGAAGAACTGGTAGTATTTTCACCGCAGCCCCTGAGAATATTTTCCTTTGTTGGAAATTTTGGCATATCTTCTCTTCATGTAACACTCAATTTTGAAAAGTCAAATTTTACCCCTAAACAATCCTGTGAATTTCAGAGTTCCTCTCAGGCTCTCTTAACTGGGAAGGAATGAGCTTTCTGGAAGCTCAGGGGTGTGCGACATGGGCCGAGGAAGACCTCTGAGGGTGGAAACGGGGGGCTTGCCAAGGCCTGGCTGCCACCGCAGACATCGGTGCTTTCGCAGCAGGCCACACAGACCACCAGGGCCCCGCTGGCGAGCACTGGGGCCCTGCAGAGGGGTCTGCAGGTCTTCACCTCTCCCAATTCCCAAGTCTACTGCCTCCTTCTAACCCACCATTGCATCACTTCAGCCAGTCCTTATGATGCACTTCATCAGCTGCCTTTTGAAATGTGTGTGTGTGTGTGTGTGTGTGTGTGTGTGTGTGTGTGTGTGTGTGTGAACTGCCAGAAACACAGATAGTTCTTCAAGGCCTAATCACTGGGCAGCCAAACCTCTGGACGGTCTCCTTTGGAGGTCTGTGCAAACCTCCGGTCAGAGCAGCTGCCTCTGAGTCATGATGGGCTATAGGGCCCCAAATCCCTTCAGAGTGGGTCTGGGGAAAGTGAGAAAATATGCAGCTTTCATTTCTATGATACAAAAGGAAAAAATATATTTTTTTTGCATAGCCCTTATAGTTCATGTAAGAAATGCATTTTAAAGACAAGTGTGAGGATCCCTATACTTTGGTTTTGAAATTCATAGCCTCTAATGATAAATGTTCCTGAAGAGTAACTGGTATTTTCAGGTACCAGCCAATTCTTTGCAGGTTCTACTCTCCTTTGCTCTGTATGTGTGTGTGTACATATGTGCATACACCTATGTGCATGTTTATTATAATTATAGTGGTTCTGTTACTTTCCAAAGTTACATGATTGCAAACTATTCCTCACCTCTACCCCAACCCAACAGATGTCCTAAGGAGACTTGACCCAAACATGCAGTCAGCTCAGAGGGGTGAGAGAGTTGTCAGTCCTTTCACTGTACGCTAGGACCACCAGGTGAGGGCTCCATGTCCCCACGTACCAAGAGGCCACAATGCAATGTACAATGAGAACCTCTTCATCCTCTCCATATGGTGGCCTGGTCAAGAGTTTCTGTGAATTTCTTGGGACTTAATCAAAGACAGGCTGGCTCAGCCAAGTGTAGATGCTACTGCAAAAGGAAGGTATTCAGAAAACATTGTATCGGGCCTACGACGTCTGTCCTCCCACCCCTACCTTCCCTGTCTTTCTAGTGTTCTTCCCAAGTCCTACTAAGAAACTATATACTATTGCTTGGATTGGTTGGTGATCAAGTCTGAGGAAATAGCCTGGAGGTAGAGAGGACCTATGTCTCTGTGAGTTGAACATCAGTCTTCACAGCTTGACTTTGACAAAGGGCACACACCTCTTTTTCTAGGCCTCACCTTCTCTGACTCAGGTCTTTCATTTAGTCAGACTCTGCATTGGTCCCACTCTCCATCATGCTCATTGATTCTTCCCTCATGTTTCACTTTGTGAAAGTTGAGGCATAAAGACTAATGGCCAACTCATAGAGGCAGGAGTTCTTCCCACATTTTCAGGCTATTTCTTAAGAGATTTTATCATCATTCAACCCAGGCAGTAATTTAGTATTTCATAGCAAGAGTTGAGAAGTACACTAAACAGTTCTGTTTATCACCTTTAAAGCCATCTAAATTCATCAAACTACACAGAAGCTATGAAAAGAGCATGTCCAACAGATCAGATTATTTCCTGGAACCAAGAAGAAAGTCTAAACAATCTTTTAGGGCCAAAAAAAATGTTTAGAAGTCTCAGAATTCAGAAAACAGTAAAGAGTTTCAGGATCATGACAGCTGGGTTTGAGTGTCACCTTGGCTGGACTAGGGTATCTTGTCGTTAAATCAAACACTGATCTAGGTGTTGCTGTGCCGGTATTTTGTGAATGTAGTTAAGGTCTACAATCAGTTGATTTTAAATCAAAGAGAGCACCCTTGATAGTGTGGACAGGACTCATCCAGTTAGCTGAATACCATTAGAAGCAAAAACTGATGGTTCCCAGAGAAGCAGTTTTACCTCAAGATGACAGTATCAACTCCTGCCTGATTTGCCAGGCTGCCAGCCTGATGCATTGGTTGTGGACTTGCCAACCCTCAACCCACAACTATGTGAGCCAATTCCTTAAGATGCCTTAAAATAAGTCAAACGTGTGTGTGTGTGTGTGTGTGTGTGTGTGTGTGTATGCATATAGACACAGATTATATATCATATCTATCTCTATATCTATCGATATATATCTATATATTTCCATCTATATATAGATATATATCTATGTATCTATATAGAGATAGAGAGAGAGATAGAGATGAGATAGAGATAGATAGAGAGAGAGAGAGAGAGAGAGAGAGAGAGAGAGAGCGAGAGAGAGAGAGATAGAGATATTGGTTTCTCTCTAGAAAGAACTTCTGTTATTATAGAAACTTGAAGACACAAAAGAACACAACAGTAACAAACAGTGGACACTTATCTGCCTGGGTGGAGAACTCCTAGGTGAGTTGTGTTGTTCTTAGTATACACTCAGCCTTCTGGGAACCTTCTTTCTAAGTGTTAAAAGAGGGGCAGGGAGAGGAAGAGGAAATAGCCTATCTGATGCTGTAGCCTTACAACACCTATCTTTGCATATCAGACTGAAAAGTACTCAAATGGAACTAATTCCTAAACATGCAAGTTTACATGATATTGTTATTATTATGGCCCAGCTATAATTAAAGTGTGTCAAGTATTGTGAGTATTTTTCTGCTCTTAGAAACTCCCTATTTTTCCAGAAGGGTTACATAACTCTGATAAGAAAACCTTGTCAAGATTAAAACCTGACTTGCATTGCCTCAGGAAAAGCTCAGAATGTATTTACTCCATTCAATGGAAATAGAAAAATAAGGAATCTTGCCCAAAAGGAAGAAGGCTTGTTCCCTTTTCTTCAGGAAACTGCAGCCAAACTTTAAGAAACTGTCAGAAATGGGTTTTCCCTAATTAAAAGGAAAAAGAAATGGGTTAGAGTCTGGTTGGGGTTAATGTTTTTCTTGAGGGTAAATTCGGTCAAGAGAATTTTTTAAAAGCAGAGCTAGCATGATTCCTGAGATGTTTCCCCTGCTTTCTTGGGGCTGTATGGCATCTCAGAGAACACGCTGAATTTCCACATGCTACAGGAAGAGAAGAACCTCTTAGCAACCTGGTCTTTAGAAATTTAAGGCTTATCTGTGAAAGAAAGTAAGAAAACTCACATAGACCTTTCATTTGCTCCCATCTGACACATTCCAGCATAGAGATGGAGGGTGGAAATGAACTAGAGTACCTTCTCCACCAGGAAGTGGGTGAAGCCAAACTACAAGCAGACCAGGAACTATACCTTACTTCTCAAGATGAACCTGTTACATGGGAGTATGGGTTGTCCAAATCATACAGAGCCATGAGTGAGATGCCTCCAAATCAACACTCAACACATAAGAGCTGTTAGTATTACTACTATCATTTCAAAAATAACTGCACAGAGGGAGTTCAGTTGAAAAGAATACAACTACCTAGTGCTTCCTGCGTGTTGACCAGTGAGTGATTGGTCTGCTTGTACGAATTCACTGAAATGTTCACAATGATCTTGTGAGATATGCAGCATTCATATCCCCATTTTACACAGAGGGGGAAACTGAGGTATGAAAAGGTGAAGGCACTGGTGCAAAGTCGCACAGCTCTCGGAGGGTGGAGAAGAGGTGAGAGCCAGGCATTCTGGCTCCAGAGCTGAGTTCCTTACCGCACTGGTCCAGCTCTCATCAGGAGGAGAAGTGATCACTGGGATTTCTCTTTTTTACTCTGAAGCATTTTTATCAGGATCCATGGTGATTTAAAGCACTTAATACAATGCTTAATAAGCTACTTATTGTGTGGTTATTGTGTTTCTAAAGCAAAAAACTTCTCTATTTAATATTTATTCACTTTGTTATTTTTTCCTTTCTATTGGGTACTTCTTTCCTGCTTTTGAAACAGTGTAAGTTCTACCTAGCTCTCAAGGCACACACACATGTCAGCTCCTATAAATCTTGATCCTTTGGCCCACAGCATTGCCCCCTCCTCAGCATATCTATACACACTCCAGAGGAAGGTAATTCAGGTCCTCCGGGAGGTTTAACAGTTCCTTTCTCCTTCCCTCACTCCCACCACTAAGCTCCCAGGCCTTATCCAGATCCAGATAATTAGTAGGAAGAGGAGCAATAATGGAGATATTGTGTTATAAAGGGCCAGGTATACAAGAGAGGGTGTGTGTGTGTGTGTGTGTGTGTGAGAGAGAGAGAGAGAGAGAGAGAGAGAGAGAGAGAGAGAGAGAGAGAGAAAGACAGAGAGAGAGAGAGAATTTAGAAGAATGGAGGATGAGGAGTAGGAATATAGACTTTATGGTAGCTGATGGTGGGAGAGGGATGGAGAAAAAAATGAGGCAAATCTTATGAATTAAATTCTTTTTCATTCCTTTAGCCTTCTTTGAAGGATGCCTCGAAAAAACTAAAATTGCTTCAGCTACTGAAATGATCGAGTGTGACACTGTACTGACACAGGTACACTTGGCCTTTTGGTTTATTCAGACCACATCTTGGAGTCTCAGCCAAGATCAAGTGCACTTCTGACTGCACTACTTATTTGGTTCTTAATCTTATACTAACTCGTGTTATCTCAAATAGTGTAGTAAAAAAAAATTCTGGAAGACCTGGACCAGAGCCCCATTACTTCATAGCTGTGTGTCTTCAGGGAAATCACTGAACTGGTCTGAGCCTCACTACTAATATCTGTTAGAAGCAAGTAAGACAATATATCTGAAATGTGCTGGGAACCATAAAGGCCTGCATAAATGTTACTAACACTCAGTGCCTGGGACTCATTAAAATCTTGCTGATTGATTAACTGATTGATTAACTCTGGTTAGCTTTCTTAAAAGTTTCCTCATTTAGTTGAGAAGTGAGATAGCTATACAAGTCAAGCGACATCCAAGAAAATCCATTTTGGGCTTTACAGCAGCCTTGTCCAAGGGATTTTTAAGTTTATAAATTTACTTGCAAACAAACCTCTTTCTGTTGCTCAATGAATTCACTTTGGTTGGGATGATGACATTTTTCAGAAGAAATGAGAATGTCATTTTGGCTAAGTGCACGCTTGAGGTTGGAAGAACTTGGATTCCAAAAATCTAAGGTGAGGTGCCGGGGACAGCGACCCCCAGATCAGCCCTGGACACACAGTAGACCTTTCTAAAATCACTGGGGATTGGAGCGAGTCTTGAATCCAATCATCCATTTATTTTTGAGTACATGACTGCCTGGTAAGGTTTTTGTGAAACATCTCGGCACTTTCATGACCTCACAAAAACAAAAATGACTTGAAGTTGAGTAGAGCTGAAGCGAATGAAACTTCAAACTAAATTTTTATTGAAATTCTCATTGTCAGCCGACATTTTCAATTTTCATTTCCCTGCCTCAGCCCATTTTGCCATAGAAACTTGGATGTTTTCATTGAACAGCAGCCAGTGAACATTGGACTGAAGGGGCACACTATAAATTTGGAAAAATAAATAAATGCTTCAGAACTTCCACTTGAAAACCACAGCTAAAAATGAAATCAAATCTGATCCACCCCTTTTCTTTTAAATTGTGGGAACAGACTCAGTCTGCTTCAATTTTGAAGCCCATATTAAATTTTATACACACACCTTGGAGATCAGTGCATGGCCTGACCTAAAGCAGTCGTGGAAACTCTGGCTCGTACAGCAAGGTTTGGAGGGCTGGAACCAGAAAGTGCCATCTCTCCTATAACATGTTTCTTAATAAACAAGTGTGCTTAAAAAATAAAAAGGGAAGAAAAATCAGTTTATGGGCATAGAGAGCATCATTCACTCCAAATTGCTCCTTTGATGAATGTGGACAAAAGAATAAAATTTGTCACCCAGCTAATATTACCATCAATATTTTGTCCAGCTACATTCCTTCCAATTTAAAAACAGTTCAATATCCCTTTTACCTTCAAGTAGCAGCACTTAATAAACAGTGATGGATGGTTTTTATTTTTGTTCGCATTTCAGTCTTCCTTGCTTCTGTTACAAGGGAACTATTTTGCTTGGGGGAAATGTAGATCTTCCGTCTTTCTTGCATTGACATGCATCCCTCAAGGAAAGACGGCCATATTTAATTCATAACCCCCATCGGCTACACAAACATACAACTTCCCATCAATTAGGCAACACAGAGATGTTGTTAAAAATCAATGAGCTTATTATTAAATATATTTTTTTCATGTAGCAATAATAGTTATTGCCGCACTATTGTTATTACTACAATGTCAGCTGTTTAGGCAGCTTTCAGAGAATTTGATTGGTTTTGATGTTGCTAGCAACATCTATGAAACGAGGCAGTCCATGAAATGAGGAAGCCAGGTGAGGGTTTCCTGTTCTTTCTACTGCCATATTTAGAAGCCACCAAGAGAACGAGGGGAATGAATGAGGTAGTGGAAGGAACCGTGGGACTGGAGGCGGAAGACCTGGGCTCTAGCCCCAGTTCTGTACATAACTAGCGATGTGACCTTGGGTCAGTCCCTTCTCCAGCTGGGGCCTTACTTTCCTCATTTCTAAAAATGACAGGGTTATCCTACATGATCACTGAATCCCTCCATTCCAAACTTTAGGATTTTTAAATAACTGTTGTTTTACTAGTGAAGGAAGCCGGAAGAAATTGGTTTAACTCAGCAGCTCTCAATTGTTCCTCTTCAAAGGACTCCTGATTTTAAAAATAAATCACAAATAATAAATAAATAAATGGGGTAGAGCTGGGGAAACATTACTGAATCTGAAACAGACGTTAAATTGATCCAAAAACCAGATATGCACATATTTATGTTTTCATCCTCGTTGTGTGTTTGTTAAAAATAATTTTTATATTTTGACACATGCCACTACTGTGGGAGCCTCCTGCCTACAAACAGAGATGTTAAAACTGTGCCAGCACATGCAAAGGTTAAAAACAACATTGCACAGATTTTGGCAACGACATCATATGCTGTCTGGCCGCAGCTGATCTGAACTGAGTCCCCCGTAATTACAGGAGAAGGTGGAACAGGTTTGCTGCTAATTGGAAAATTCTGCAAATGGCAGCACTGAAGTAAATTGACAGTCGTTAGAATATTAGTGAAATGAGAGTACTGATTAGTAAAAAGCTCAGATGTGGACTTTTTTTTTTTTTTTTTTTTACTGCCGGATTCTACTAGCAAATTGATAATAAAAGCTGAACTTAATAACAGCTGTTATTTGACCTGGTAATATTTTTTTTAATCTGTTGCTGTTCCCAGACCAATAACAAATAAAGAAGGTCTGTATCCACTGTTGCAAAATTATTTTGAATCCCACAAGGTATATTCAGACTCAGCGAAGAAAAACTGTGCTTAAAGGGGCAGCCCATCAATACTCTCCTTCTAATGAGAGAGCATGCTCTTGCAAAGCTGTGAGTCATCTTGTCTTTGCCACCTTCCAACAGGTCTTGATAGACATGCCAGAGCGTTCATGTGAATTTTTCAGAATGGGGCCTGAATCCTATTTGCAATTCATTTTAAATCTGTGACTGGTAAAAATGTCAAAGTTAACTTATTTTTCACTTTAAAGTAGACAGGAAGGGAAGTTGGATGTTGCCAGACTCAGAGGCTTCCATCACCACTTCGCTGTTTGTACTTATTTTTCAACCATTGCAGGCAGCAAAGAATAGATGAGGAGGGATTTGGGAACGGACACGTTAGTTAGAAATGCTGTCATGAATCAATGGAAAAGGGACTGTGGCCTCTCCACAGATAGCTCCATATAACACAGATACACGTAATATGCCGACAAGACTTCCATTTGGGGATGCTCTGATGCGCCACTGGCGAGAGTATGGGAGTACAGTCTCTCAGGTTGTATGGCAATGTGGATCAAAAGTCTTAAAAAATGCTTATGGCTTTTGCTTCAGCAATTATATTTTTAAGGTTGTCCCAAAGAGTCATGCATATGCTTAACCTTTACCAACAAAAGATGTTCCTTGCAGCATTGTTTATAATAAATACAGTAGTGAAAACCATATTTGTCTTGAAATGAATAATTGACTGTGATATACAAAGGAATACTACATAATTGTTTCAAATTTGTTATAGAATGTTTATTAATTCTGAAAGGCAGTAAGTTAAAAAGAAAACAGACTACAAAAGAGTAAACATAGATAATTGCTCTTTTTTAACTAAAAGATAGAGAGACTGGAAGAAGACTAACCAAGGGAATTAATAATTATTCCTGACTGGTGGGTTAATGGGTAGTTTTCATTTTATTCTCTTTTGCTTGTCCATGTTTTATAAGATAATCATGCATTGTGTGAATCAGAAGAAAACATACAAATTATTTTTAGAAATTAAAAATTTCTAGAAGGTTCTCATTGTTAAGTAAAAATTCATTCAGTGGCAGCAGGAACAGTAGCATGCCTGGATGGCAAGTCAGCTCCTTTGACTGAAATATCTGCTGCCTTTTAGTGTAAGACACCTTCTGTCAAAGAAAGGAAAAGGGTCAGCTAAAAGCAGGTCTTAAAACTCTAGGTGAAGAACAGGCTCACGCGCACACACACACACACACACACACACACACCTTTTTTTGATATCTGTTCTCTGAAAACACAGTCAGAAATGCTTCAGGCCCTTATAGAGATGGATTTTTTTTGTGACTTTGGACTTCATACTTTGGTAAGTTTGCTATTTTCTTTTGTCCTTATTATGATAACACAGAACCTCATTTATTTTGAATCAGTCAGAAGGGAGTCATTGTAACTTTCAAATTTCATCTATCCACTAGTGGATTGGAAGGGAGTGGGGGTTTGGACCCACACGAATCCAAACCCAGCCCACAATGTCACAAGAGATACTATGTCCGCGTATTATAACAAGTCAAGTTCACTCCTAACTAGATGCAGTCACGCTGCCCAGGACCCTGTTGACGGCTCTCTGCACAGTTCAGCTCAGCAAGAAAATGTGAGTGGCTTGAGCTCTCACGACACTCCCTGTACTTGAATATCAGCCAAGAAGTTGAGTGAGGCTGCAGCATTTCAGAGCTGGCCTGAGAGCACGTGTACATTTGCTGGGGCAAAGATGAATGCATTGCATTTCTCAACAGGTCTGCTTTTTAAAAAATTCGTATTAACATCCTGAGGCTGCACTGCCAAAAACATAAAATTCCAAAGGCAAATCCCCTAAGTTACAGCACTGCCAGAACTGGTCCAACAAGGCTCTGCCCAGGGACTGTAAATTGCCACAGTTGCTTCTAGCAAGGAGCACAAAGCCCACCCCATTAGTTTCAGCCACAGGACCAAGTGACTTTCAAGCTGTTTCTCGCCAGAAGTGTGGGTGGGCAACGGGCAGGATCCCAACGACAAGTATATTCAATTGACTGTAACCCAGAAATTTTTTTTTAAGTGGCTCTTTTGGATGGTGGGACCCAGGCCCCGCACCCGTCATTCTTTCTGACAGTTATGCATCAGGAAAACAAAGCGATGAGGAGGGGAAGGTGGGATGTTGCTGCAGCCAGTGTGTGCCAAATACAGTTAAGGGTGGAGCGGGAGGTAGGCTTGGAAAGGGGGGTAAAAATCAAGTCACTTTCAATCAAGTGTCACACCTTTAAATAGTGGTTAAATCTTTGCATTATGCAGCTCATCCCTTTACAACATGGGGTTCCCTTAGAGAATTCCCTGTTTACACTGGGAATTCCTCCAGGGCCGCATCAATAAAGCTGAACAGATGTCAGGGTGGAATGCCAGCGGCAGTGGCTGTTGTCAGGGGTACTGGGAAGGGAGGCACAGAACAATGAGAGAGGCATCTGCTACACAAAGCCCTCACGCGTGGGTCAGGTTCTGCCAGTGTGTAGAGATTCCACCCTACCCTTTGTCTGGGCACATTGCCTTTCTTGTTTCTCTATGACAAGGGCTGACACATGTCACCCGGCCCTATCAGGAGTGTTATTTGTTTGCCACTTGCATATGCACCAGCGTTCCTGACCTCCCCCGCATCTCCACAGAATGCATTGAGCAGTGCTCAAACTCTCCAGCGCTGCCCCAATCTACAATTTCATTATGCACTTTGAGTCGAAAGTGGGATGTAGATGTCCTTCTTTTTAATTAAAAACATGATTGATGAGACTTAACTGACAGTAGGAAATGCAATTTAAATATTCCTTAAAGAGGCACTAACCCTGTTTGCGCGGTGAGGTTTGTGTTCCGCTCCAAAGTTGCAACCAGCGGGAGAAAGGAAATTAAAATAAAAGCCCGTTAAAGTCCGCTGGGCAGGGCAAGGGTGGTAACGTCGGATAGCATCTGCAGCCCTGGAACCAGACACTTGCGCGCATTAGGAGCTAATGTGAGGTGTTTCTCGGGGATGGTAACGTTCTGTGTGACGAAAGGCAGCAGATGAGTTGGAGAAGAATATAATAGGAAATCGAGTCCAAGCAAAAAACAACTTTCACCATATTGTAAAGCGACAACCGGCTTCTAAAAGACCATACACTGAAACTTCCTATTGGCCTGATCTGCAAAAGTGGTTTTTTCCCCCCGCACTCTCTGCTGTGTTATTGAATTTCTCCATCCTCGGCTCCTCTCTCAGCTGCTTTCCCCGCGTCTTTTTTAAAATTCGCATTATAAGAAAAGTCCTCAGTGCCTGGGACAGTTCATCTGTCGTGGGACTTAGGCTGCGGTTCGAAGGCAAACAGGAAAGCGTTCACTATTTTGCTTTAAAGGCCGTCTCAGATTTATTCCCTCGATGGTTGCTACGTTGTTGGGGAAAATTATGCGAACCACAGGATACAGTAATATACCAATCATGGGAACCCCGAAAAGTCAGAGGCAAGAGAAAGTCTTCCCAATTCCAGGACCTTCGCATTGCTAATTTTCAATAATGGATAACGTTGAATCTTAGTCTGTACCCAAAACGGCACAACTTAAATGCCACCAACAATAGCAGTTTAAAATTTATTTTCAAAATAAATCTCTCTTCTCTTTCTAGGTATCATTTACAAAGAGATTTTCTGTTGTTGTTTATCAGTATGTTTTGTTTTGTTTTCCATGGAAATAGTTATTTTCTGAGAAACAACAACTTAGAATTAAAAAAAAAAAAAAAACACCACTTTCCTAGATGTATATTCAAGAATGGCCGAGTCTACACTCTGGAGACCTACTAAGAGTACAATATTCTTATATTTTTCATGCCTAAAGATTTTATTCTAGGTTTTCAAAATCCCTAAAGAGCAGTAGATACCACACAAAATAGATCTTTTCCATTTAATTCCTAATAAAAGACTGATTTAAAAAAAAAAGAAAAGCTTTTATTGAAATGCTTGGATTAGAGAAAAGGGGGCTACATTGGAGTTGATTTTTGGTGAGTGTTTAACTCGCAAAGGTTAATTAGAATTGTAGCAATGAGATGTAAAATAACAGATTCTGATCAATTGATTAATGACATGTCAGAAATACAAGAATTCACCTTTGTGAAAAACATATCAAAAATGAAATATATTTGCAAAGCCATAATGTCTTCCCTCTTATTTTATTTATTAATGATAGCAGTAGCTGTAGATGTTTTTCTATCTATGGCAATATACAGAAAATTACAGCCCACAAATTTACCAAAAGTAGCACCAAAATGTCACCTAATTTCTCCCAATGCCCACAAAAGTTAAAGTCTCTAGGAAGAGGCCAAAATATTCAGCATTCCCCACTTTTATTCCTCCCTGCACTGCCCCCCCCATTCCCTCTGCATTATATATTCAGCTTAATTTAAAATATAAGTGGTTTTGAAATTCTGTATTTAAAATTCTTACAATAGGGCATGTTATGCCCATTCTGGATTTATCGATTCATTAGCCCCATGTCAATTTCACTGCTGACATGGGCGATGGGGCGGGGGAAGGACCTCACTGGTGAACAAACAGATCTCCCTATTTGTGGCATAGATGTTCTTTGTCACCATAAACCACAGTATATTATGTTTATATATGTCCTTCAGGCATGTCACAACAGTTTGGCATTCTGAGCGGCTCTACCACTGTGTACATTAAATAGTCATGTAGTTACATTAAACAGTGGGGAGTTCACACTTCACAACCACTCAGTGTTTTAAAACAGATGTGGGCTGTCTGTTGTCAGACTCCAGCAGAAAAGCTCAGAAGGGTCTTGGTGGGAATGCAATCTCCAAATGATTGAGGGATCCCCAAATTTTCCACTCAAGTCCCCTCATCCCCTCATACTAGAGGGTGTGGGTGAGAGAGATTTGGGGGTAAAGGAAGAGAAAAAAGAGGGGAGGGCAACAACTTTTATGTCTTATAGTACAGAGACTTGGAAAAAAAACAGAATTCAGAATTCGGAATAGTTTGTGGCATGGAATATTTTGAGCGGGGTGGGCTTGCTGGGGTATCGTGGGATTTACTGACAGGAGAATTTTTGACAGTTGATGGACAGATGAATTCCGTCATGGAAGCGTTAGTCGAAAGCGGCAAGGCCAGATGGAAACTCACAGCTTGTCTTTAATATTAATTTTCTTTTTTTTCAGGAGATCAGAATTCCCTAATTCCCTAAAATGTTTCAATGCATCTTGAGGTATTATTTTTCAGATGCCTTTCTCCACCTACTCTTAGTAAGAGTGTTCCTTTGTGTTAATGTTATTTTTCCTCCCCTACTTTGAAAGAAAAAAAAGCCTAGTTCCTTCCTTTCTTTTTCTTTCTTTCTTTCTTTCTTTCTTTCTTTCTTTCTTTCTTTCTTTCTTTCTTTCTTTCTTTCTTTCTTTCTTTCTTTCTTTCCTTAATTGTACAGCTATTAAAATTCTTCCTTTGTTTCCAGCAAATATAAAAGACAAATATCTTAACCTTGGAATATATTAAATCTAAATATGAGAAATGCATCTGAAGCAATTGTGACATTGAGCTATCACTGAAGGAGTTAATGATAAGATTTTCTTTGTGGCTGAATGAAAGGCTTAAGTAACTCTTCATGCTTTCAGAAGGAAGGAAGGGGCAATTGTTTTTAGAGTGTCCATCTTCTGTACAGTGAGAATTAAGTCATCAGTAATACAGCAGGGAGAGCACCGGGCTAAAACTCAAAGTCCAGCGCTCCAGTGCTGGCTCTGCCTAATCTGCTCAGTGGCCCTATGATTTGCCTGGGCCTTGTTCTTGCTTATAAAATGTTGTTGGTATTGTCAGGAGGCAGTGAGTCCTATATAATCTCCACATTTTCCTTTAGGATGCATTAAATTTCTAAGGGAAAAGCTGACTATTCATAACAAGAAGTCACCGACTTCTGCTTTCTTCCCTTCACTGAGGGGCTCCTGAAAGATCGAGGTGCTCCATCCATAGAAACTGAGGAAATGGGACAGTGTCTCCCTATTTAGTCTCGCCTTTTTCCTGCTGTTCCACATAAAACGTAAGTACTGTGCATTTTCCTGTTGTGGTGACTTTACTCTTAAGATAAATACCTAAAAAATTTTAAAAACGAGTGACCGAGGATGATATTCCCTATTGCAACAAAATAAAGCTCAAATGCTCCTAACTTTTCTGTTCTGTGACCTTTTCTCTCCAGTTTCTTTACTTTTACATCATTGAATTCATTCAAACAGAGCATTACTTCAAAATTCAGAGATATTTCTATGTCTCTGTGTTATCTATTTTCCTAATATTATTTCAAGTTTGATATAAAAACATTAATATAGGACAGCTTTCCCCAGAGTTTCCTGACCCATCACTTGGGTTATATGTTGGTTTTCTCTATGTGTGTGTTAATGAGTTAGCCTTGGTCAACCACAAAAACCTTTCACAATTAATTTAATAAAAACATCTAGCTAAACAAAAGAATCCAAAACAAAGCAGTGGATTGCTGTTTGTTGGTAAAAGGAAACAGGGGCTTCCCTATGTAAGTTGAAAGAGCATTTCTATGTGGCTCAGAAGGTGCAAGCAGCAGTCACGAAGTTCTCATCATTCTCTGAAGGGTCCTACTGTGTAACCAGGGACAAGTCACTTAACTTTGTTCTTCCTTTGTAGCTACGAAGCAAGGAGATCATTATCAATCTAGACAAGAGAGTAGTTTGAGATAGATCTAATACCAATAACTTTAAATTGTTTAGGTTTCCCAAAGGCAGAAAGTAGGACCATGGGAAGGATTTACCAAGGGGCAGATCTGGCTCAATATGAGAAAAAAACCTACTAATATATAACTCTGCTCAAAATCAAAATCAACTCCCTCGTTCGGCGTGATTTCCCAGTCACAGTAACTAACCCGTTAAAAAGGATGCCACACAGAGAATGGCTGTGTGATTTAGCAGGTTGAACTGGATGACATCTAATCCTTTCTAATTAAAAAATATATGTATATTTGATGATTCTAAGACATACAGGTAGCCAATGGGGTATTTCACACACACACACACGCGCACACACACACACACACACACACACACACACACACACATTTGGAAATATCATCATGAACAAATAAACTATCAAAACTGAAAGAGACCCTGGGGGAAAATCTCTGGGCAGCCCCCACATTCCACTGCAGCTGGTGGCAGAGCCAGGGTCCGTGATGACTTATGTCTGAAGAGTATTTTACAAAATAGTTTTTCATATACCTCTTTGAGGCTCACAGCAACCTTCCGAGGTGGGACTTACTAGCCACACTTTTTTTTTTTTTTCTGACATAATAAACAAGGACAGGAAGGTTACATGATCTGCCTAAATCCGGACAGTTAGCAGGTTGTAGAGCCTGGGATGGACCATGGAGCCGATTCCATCCCCCAGCTGCACCCTTGTCTCCTTGGCATTTTTCTTTCAAAGATCTCTAAACATTGTTTTCTTAATCTCATGATAGCCTCAGCATCCCAGAGATAGGAGTTAAGAATTATTAGCCACAGAGATTCATTAGTTACCAGAGATAGAAGGGAACGAACCTCTGTAGTCATTTCTCTCCATTCTTTCATTTTACCAAAAAAAAAAAAAAAAAAAAAAAAAGACACTGAGGCTTGGAGAAGGCGTCATTTGGCAGGCCATCTGAAATAGAAACCTTGATTTCTGCTTGGTTCCTCAAAGACCTTAAAATAGGCACCAGCCCCCTTGTCTAGGCAAGTAATGATTTAAACCAGGTGAGAGCAAGAATGACTTCATTCATTGCATTTTCCATGTGCCTCTTGAGGGAAGGCATGTGGAATATGTATATACAGAGAGAGAGACCCCCAACCACCACCGCCTCCCCTTCTCCCACACATGGTAGACTAGTAAATGTTTGCTAGCTATTTGTAAGGCTAACAGCAGAGATTATTTTTCCCGTGTGCCAAACAACTTCATCCAAAAGGAAATATTTTACTCTGGCAAGATTTAATAACAATTATAATGATACTTTATATTTATAGAGCACCCTATCTCTAAAATATTTTTTCAAGCATTATTTCATTGGTTAGTTGATAGAGTGTGACACCAAACCCCATAGGCGTGAAGAGTGGCATGGCAGTAATGGCAGGGTGGAGGCTGTTTCTTCCTCATCCCTGGGGCCACCCCACCCCCACGCTTCTTCTGCTACTGAGGCTGGACAAGAACCATAACCCCCAAATCATTGCTGCTCTTTCTCTTTTCTGCTCACCTTTCCCATCTGACATTCTTTGGAGGAGAATGAGATGATAGTACTACAGAAGAAGGAAAGGAGTCTGGGAAAAGAAAGAACAATAAAAATGATGGCTCCTCCATCATCTAACCCCCTAGTCTGTGCATTATGCTGTGGAGAAGCACTGAAGACATCCAGGTTGACCAGAAAGATCTAGCTACAGTCCTGGACCACCAGCTACTGTCAGAAGAGCCAGACCCACGTCTACCCTGTGTCCACTGGTTCTGCCCTATTCCTCCCCTTCTTTACAAAACTCCCCATTGTCACCAAACCATTATTTATAATACTCCAATAAACTTATTAAAATGTGGTGAGAGTGTCCAAAGTGAATCATTTTCATTCCTAAGATGACCTGGGGTTTTAGTCCTCTTCAGTCTGTACTGGGGCTAAATTATGGATTCCTTGTTTATTCAAAAGATGTTTATTGAGTATCTATTATTTGATAAGCACTGTGCTGGAGTCTGGAAATAGAAGGGCATGTTCTTGCTCTGAAGGAACTCATGGACCAGTGAAAGAAATGAATACTAGAGAGAAAATCCTAAGATTCTTTTTTGAGTCCCAAGACAGAGATGAGCCCAAGAGGCTTTGGAAATGCCTAGGAAGAACAGTGAACTTCACCGGAGAACATGCATGATTCTCAAGTGTACCTGTTTGTTTGGAAACTGGACACTTAACAGCCACCTCCAGAAACCTGTATTCTAATATACCTTTTCCCAGTGCAATTTGGTTTATGTCTTAGACGAAGGAGTCTGGTTAAATGGTAAGCTAAATCAGGCACCTTTGTTTAAAGAATGTACAATTCTTAGTATAATGTTGGTTCGTTGTCCATCCTCAATCTGTGAAGCCCACAAGAAAAGGTATTTCCAAGGAGCTGCAAACAGAAGGACTGGGACAAAACTCTGTGTTTCTTTAACCTTTTTAAGATGTAGTATATTTATGTTTGGTTCATTTGTAGAATATTTTTTGGAGACATTCACAATTTGCAGTTTTGAAAACTGGTAACAAAAACCATTTTCATTTCGGAAAACAGATAACTAAAAAGCCTAGCATGGGCCCCAGGGGTGACCACCAGATACTGGAACACTTTAGGTGTGTGGCTTCCCTACTTTGCAGTCACTCTGGCACTCACTTGGGTGTATATACTTTATGCAATTTGGCATCACGAATGGCTTGCATTTTGTGTGCAAACACTTCAGTCTCAGGAAAAACTGAAGAATTTTTCTGAGGAATTTACCGTGTCCTAATACTTCACGTGAGAAAACTATATATACACACGTATACTCTATATAATATATGTATCATATGTTGAATAGTATACAAGTTGTATAATAAACTCTATAAATGTTAGATTAATAAATTTACTAATATATTAATTAATTGCAGCAGCTCCCTTTTCAAACACCCTTGGATCTGGGAGGCCTCTCTGACATGCTAAGAGGATGTTAAAAGCATCTCCTCCTTGGCTTTCTTTGATTCTCGGTGCTCTCCCAAACCCCTATTCTGAATTCTTCTCGTTCTTCCGGGGCCGAGTTCTTTGTTACCTGGAAGTTCCTGGATCCTGATGGAGTTTGAAAACCAGTCCACCTACGTTGGGTTCAAGACTGGGAGAAGCCGCGGATTCCTTTACCCGCGAGGAGGAATGTCATGGGCCGCAGCGTCCTGGAAATGCAGTTTTCCTTTTCCCCTTGCTGGGAGCAGCACTCCTCCTGGAATTGGGGGTTTTCAAAGCCTTTTATAGCCATTAGTAAACTGACACGACATCCCTGTGGGGCTTGTCCCCCTTTTAGAGAGGCTCCATGGAGATTAACTGCTGTCCGAGGTCACCAGGGCAGAGACCAACCCCTAGACCCCTCCTCAGGCAGCTTCAGAGATACATATATGGCAAAATCACTTTCGAAATGGTAACTGAAAGTCTTTTCTCACTTGACTTAAGCCTAAATTGGAGATTCTCCATCTATCTCCTTTCCTTGATAATTGAGGCAAGGGTGACTCTGAAAACCAGAGCACCCTTCATCCCTGCCCACCCTGCCCCTCCAGGCCTAGGGTGGCTCCCCTTTGGTGTCACAGAACTTAACGACCGCTGTCCATGCTCTTCCACGAGTCCCAGGCTGCTCCGCGGACTTCGGCGTGGAGCGGGTTGGAGGACGTTTTGCAGCTGTGCCCACGGTCCAGCGCAAGGAAGGGGCAATTTCCTCGAGCTCAGGATTTTTCTCCATGGAATCAGCATGAACTTTCAAGTTCATTTTCACAGGTACATTCTCAGGGTTATTTTCTTTTCAAGACTGTGAGCACCTTGTCTCAAACGTGCAGGAACTAAATGGAGCTAATAGCCACATATTTGTTTCTTCTAGGGAATAAAATTGTTAAACTAGAATAGACTTCAGAGGCCTTCTGGTGGGACATCTCATTTAGAACTGTTTCTTCACTTCTAGTGTTCTCTCTTCCTTGCTACCATCTTGCTGGCACAAACTCCTAAACAGAGTCGACCTTCAGAAGAGTAGATGGTGACTGCTTTAGTTCCAGATCCCTAGCTCGTGGGTTAGGTGACAACTGTCTACCCCTTAAAACAGGAACCACTGGGTTTAGCTAGACAACCCCAGAAAAATTAAGCACTTCCCAGTATTGTCCCCAAATAAAACACCAAAACACTATGAAAGAGGTCTATTCTGATGTGGAACATTCTTCTCCTTTTCATTCCTTATTGGAAATAGAGCAGAATAAGATTTCAGAGAATCCCCATGACTCTCCTGGTATCTTGAAAGATGACAAATGTCCTTATCAGCTTTCAGACAGAAGAAAAAGACCTAAAAAAGAACAGGGCCCCAGTGTGCCCCAGACTGTGGCTTCAGCCACACCCCAAACAAGCTCCAGTTCCTTTCTGGAAAATATCTGTCTGAACAGATGAGTTTAAAAAGGAGAGCATCGCTGTTAAAAATTCATCTCCTTAAAATTTTTTATTTAAGTTATGCTAAGCACTTGTTATTCGCTTGGCACATATTGGGTACTCTATGGGGACAAGAGAAGAACATAAGGCACAAGGAGCCACAAGCTTATGTGAGGAAAAGACATAGATGACAGACAGCTAAAAAGAAACTTATCACCTGAAGTTTCTAAGCTAACTTTGTAAGCTAGCATTTAGCTGAAGTAATCTTTCTTATCTCTAAACCCATAAAAACATCTACCACTCCATGTCTCTTTGGACTGCTGGTATATTGCCTACTACAGCTAGTTCATTCTTCATGGGCGTCAATCTTTTCTCCCGATTAAGACTGGAAATTTTTGCAGACAAAGTTCAAAGTATGCTATTTAAGTCCTCCTTAGCATCTAGTACAGAACTTTGTACATGGTTGGCCTTCAAAAAATAAATAGTGGCTCAATTATAAAGTGCAGTAGCATATCTAGCCCAGGGGTCAGGGCCTTACTGATATTCTGATGTGCAGCCACTGTTTAATAGGACAGGATGCGGTTATTCAGGCCTGCTCTTGTGGAAGCCATTTAACTCTCTAGGCTTCAGGTGTCTCAGATGTAAAACAAAACAATGGGCTAGATCTTTAAGGTCAAGGGCTTGATACTTGTCCTTATTTCATGTGATAATCCTTCCAGCTTGTGAAGATTGCCCTGTTGCCCACTCACCTCCTACCCTGGACTGCTCTGCTCCAAGCTTCCCCAGGCCCTAAGACCTGGACTGCAAGTCCTGTCGTCTGGTTTCATGGCCTGTACAATTCTAATTGCTCTCTTTGTCATAGGCCCATGGTGTCAATATTCCTCTACTGTGGCCCCAAAGCTGAACACAATACCTATGTCTTATTTCAGTGAGTTTCTTTTACGCTATATCTCTCCCTCTCATTCAATATTTATGTGATCATTTATACCAGGGAATTTCTAATATTTCTTCCCATCTAGAATTATGCGGGTTGCTGAATTTCAGGGGCAATTGAGATAAGGGAGCCCAGGCACAGATGCCACCCTTTCATGTATGTTACCTGTATTTTATTTTCACTTGATTCAAGCTCTTGGCCTGAATAAAGCTTCTTGTATCACATGGTTAGAAAAGCAAAGACAGTCTGCCTAGGTTCACTCAATACCGAGGGTCTCTTATCTTAAAATCAGGATACGGGAGGAGTGGCATCGTTTATAGAATCAACTATTTCTTTCTTCCTCAACTTTATGTATCTTTCAGCTTAAGCTGTGTTTGGTTTCAAGGATACAGTAAAAGCCTGTAGAGCTTGTTTCTGATAACGGAGTCCTTTGAGAGCTGCTGAATAATGGGTCTATAACTGGGATTATGGGAGAAAAAAATAAAGTTGGAGGGAAGGTGGTTCTGATTCCAGCTGTATTAAGTTTTCATGCTGCTGGAGGGTAACTAAATTGATTGGGAAAGGTATTTTATATTCCTGGGGCTATGTAAGGATTCAGGACTCTTAAACCTTCTATAATGGTCTTTCTCTTATTTCAAATGTGGGAGAGTCTTTCACTATTAGTACAGAATGCATGCGAGGGTTTGGGAGTGGGAGCATGGCCCCAGATGAAGGCAGAACAGCCTGCCACCTTAGTGGTCCGCCTGCCGAAGCATCAGGAAGTCCTCATGAGGACCAGAAGCATTTCTCCCGCTGTCTGGCATGGTGGGAAAATGCCACCATTAGAATGAATCATTTCTGATAAGTTCTTCAACTTCCAGACTCGCTTATCAAAGTACACCCACCTAGAATAGACAAATCTCCTGAGCCTTTATTGGCAAACACCCTATTTGGAATGAGGCAATAGCTAACTAAGAACAAATTCCCTTTGGGAGTAGGACACAGGGAATGTAAGCACAGGCCATGGAAAGTGTGTATGGAAGAGATCAGCGTGTAAACACCTTGCGAACAGGATCTGTACCTTACTCATGACAGTATCTCCCAGGCTTAGCATGGTGTCTTACCATATATAAACATGCCTGCTGAGAAAGGAGTGACTAAAAGAAAATGAAAAAGTACCAAAGACTTCCCAACTTTCCCAACGGTCATTTGGGATGGTGGGGAGGGGCAACTGCTCCTAATGGGAAAGGTTTATTCTCTGTATTTTACAGGGATGGTGTTATTTTTTGTTTTTACCTACCCCATCTCCATTACCTACACCAACCAGCAACTACTTCCCAAGTATGCCCCCAATCCGTCAACCAAGACAGAAACCTAGAAGGCAGCCTAGATTTCTCTCTCTGCCTCACTTTTACCTCCAATCAAATGCTGCTGCTTCTACCTCCAAATGGCTTGCAAGCTTGTCTCCTACTCTGTATATCTGATATGCTTTTGTTCAAGCCTCTATCATTTCTTGCCCAGATTAGCCAATGGTCCTCTAACTGGTTGCCCTGCCTGCAGTCTCTCTCCCCTAAGTGCAGTCCTCACCTCACTGTCTAGCTCTAGTCAAAGGCAAATTCGATCAGGTCACACTTCCTTCTTAAAAACTTTTCATGCTTGCCCAATGACCCCCAACACGGTCACCACATTCAGATGAGTCCATGCTCCTTTGCTTGGCCGGAGGGTCCCGTGCTAACTGGCACCCGCTGGAAGTTCTGCTGTGGGGTGCACACCCCTTCTCCTTTGCACATGCAGTCCTTCTACCTGAATGCTGTCCCCTCCTCCCTGCCTTGGTGCCTTGGGAGCCCCTCTTCATTCTTCACCCAGGCGGGGCATCACTCATTCGGGGAAACAACACGTGATTCCACTCTTTTCCCAGACTGAGGTAGGGAGGCACCCTTCCTATAAACGTGGTGCAGATCTCTGAGAAATACTCAGAGATCTTCTGACATTTTTGGTTTTCTTATCTGTTTCTCTAGCTGATCTCGGACCCTCTAGAGAGCAGGGGCTGTGATGCTCAACTCTGTCCACAGAGCAGCAAGTCTGTTAGATGGAAGACGTGTAAGGAATGTTTCTTAGGACAGGAACACTGCAAGAAAGTTCTTCCAAAGAGCTTAGTTGGCCAAGCATGCATGCATACACGCATTCGTTCATTCATAGCGTCATTCGACAGGCCTCCTCTCTTTTGGTGGTAGAAACTGATAGGAGGTTAATCCTAAGGGAACTGGTTGTCTGACTGATTTGATTTCTTTTCAGCCTGTCTTCAAACAACCAGAAATGACAACATGCAGTGTCTCTCCTTTCATACACACTCACCCCAGCTCAGGGGTTTTGTGGATGAATGAAAACTCCAACCTGTTATTTCTCTGGAGAGAAGGCATTGTTCCTCTGGGAAGACAAACTAGTTCTAGGACTTGGAGCAAGCAACCACATAAGAGCAGCTCAGATGATCGGTGAGGAAGGCACTTCTTTTCCAGATACCCCTCTGATACAGAGGGAGCAAACCAGCTCATTGCTTCACCTTCCCCAGTCACAGTGTCTTGTGAGGGATGGGCCCAGAGTCCCACTCTAATTATACCCTGTTTGACTAGGAAACAGAGCTCCTGATCACATTCCTAAATCTCAAAATGACGCAACATTTATAACTACATCAAAAAGGAAAGGCTCTTTGCTGTGTGCCTTTACTCGAGATAATTGTAGAGCGATAACACTGTTGAGGGGCCTGAGGCCCTTCCCAAAATGACAGAACAGAACCATGACTCATAAAGTAAAGGAAATAGTGGTTCCCTCCTTGAGCCCTGAACACAAGGGAAATAAACGGAGCCTTAACTGAAAAATGAACATATCTCACAGAACTCCTGGGTTTTGGAACTCGGGGAGCTCCAAAGTCTAATCCTGCATTGGCGCTGACTGCTTCTGCCTTTCCTTGTCTCTGAAAAAGGAGGACGGCCAGGGTGTGCCTTTAATGCAAACTCTGGCTATGGTCGCAGACCCCTGGACAGCTGGGGATCACTGCAAGTGATCTAGCAATCCAAACCCATGTCAAAAATTATAGCTAAATAAATAATAGGTCTTGCACAAATATACCCTGTACTTTCAGTATTTTTCAGTCATCATCTTCATCCTCGTTGTCATCATCCTCATCATCATCACTACTATTTGAGTTCTCGGCATATGCCAAGCACTTTCCAAATACCATCTGTCTACACATTAATTGATTTAATCCTCACAATCACCCAATGAGCTACACTCCCATTATTGTTCCTATGTTATGGATGAGAAAGCTGAGGGACAGAGAGGTTGAGTAATTTGCCCAGGGTCACACAGGTAGAAAGAAGTGGAATTGGGATTAAAGCCAGGCAATCTGGTTGCAGTACACCTTCTAACTACTATATTATGCTGCCTCATCTGCTTCTTAACCAAGAGTTATCAAAAATACCCTCATAATTATGTTAGGAGACTGCTGATTTTTAAAAAATATATATTTTTTTTTAACAGAGGTTCTCATGCAGTTTGGAACCTCTAGTTGGACTAAATAAAAAGCTCACAAGAGCTTCTTCCTGACAAAACACTCCTCCTACTAACACCTAAAAGTTGGCCATCACAGATCCCTTTCATAGTGGGGTTTAAAGGTGGTCCTCATCATGCCCTTTTAAAATGCAAGTACCCTACGAAGGGCTATATAAGAAGTCACTAGTCCCTTAGTACAAGTGAGGTTTCTAGATCATTCCTTCACTAGCAGGAAAGAAAAAATCAAGGGCATGAGAACAGTATTATCAGAAGGGAGGAAGGGGCGGGGTGGGGGTGGCTTTGGAATTGGGGAGAAAGAGAAAAGGGAGGTAGTCCTAAAAAGAAAGGAAAGTGACCACATTCGGAGGCAGTCAGGGAAGCTGAAAATAAACTTGGCCTACTTCACAGTTTTGCCTAGAGCTGACCTAGGAGCATTCATCTGTATCGCAGAGAATGACATTTTGGATGAGATGTTTTACAACAGTTAAATCACTATTGCTAGAAATATTAACTTCATTATGTTTTGAAATAAAAACTGTACCAGTAAGCAAGAGGCCAAGCCAATCTGGAATTTCATTTGAAGACAATAGGGCACAATCTATCGGTATAGAAACATATTAGTAAATATAATCCGAAGATCAACTTTGATTAAGGGTGGCTCCCTAAATTAGAGCATTTGAAGTGAGCCATCCTGCTGAGCTGGCTGTTTTCCCTTTTCATCAATGACTGGTAGATAATGGAATACTAGGTTCCGTTACTTTTGCAAATGCCTTTCTTCCTTTAAGCTCATACAATGGCCTCTCAATATCTATAGTTTGCTAAAATAAGGTGGCTTCCATCACCAATGCCCACCTCATATCAGATGTGCACTTTTTTTTTTTTTTAGGCAAGGCAATCTTTGGTTGACTTCACAGATTGCAAGAACATGTCAGCTTTCAATCCCTTACTTTATTTATTTATTTTTTATGCCTACAGCACCTGGTCTTCCTAGGTGGTCTCCCATCCCAGTACTAACCAGGCCCAACACTGCTTAGCTTCCAAGATCAGACAAGATTGGGCCTGTTCAGGATAGCATGGCCGTAGACATATAGTTGTATTTAAAAGAATAATAGAAATGTACAATAAAATTGGCTTTGTTGTCCACTTACAATAAAAGGCCATAAAGTACATGAGAGTCTTTGCATAAAGGATGCATCTACAACACACAAGTCCTCAGAATCTAAATGCTCCCATTTTCCAGAAGGTTCCTGGCTGCTGAGGCAGGTAGCCAAGCCACCTTTGGCCACTGCAGTGAACATCTCATCTACTTTGGTCAAAGAAGAACAGAAATATCCACCAATGACACTTTATCCATTGCTGCATCTGAATATTGATATGCAAAAGTAAGATTTACTACAGCCAAATAAACAACAAAAGGATTGGGTCTCCTTCAGGGAGGAATGGGTTAAAGTCTTTTAAATCACTGACCCAGGGTGTGAGATGTCACCATAATTGTTCATCACCAGCCTCAGCCATAGAACCAGATCAGGGTTTGGGCAACCTTCAGGCAATCTTTTCATGCCTTACTGCTCCAAATTGTACCAGAAATGCATAATTCACAGGCCAGTTAACAAATCTTAGGCCAGTCTTCTACAATTTAAACACAAACTAGTAAGAAGGAACCAGAATAAAATTAAGTGCAACTCAGACATGAAAGGGAAGTAAAAGGGTTCCCTCAACCCCACCCCTCACCCCCGACCCCTACACTCCCACCCTGAGCTGGTACCCAGCCCAGAATAAAGTAGTTTTTTATAGATTTTTCAAAGAAAAAAAAATCTTTGAGCATACTGTATGTCTTTCTCTTTTAATGAAAACCAAAAATAGATACTGCTGCTCTAATCTATCTGATTTGGAAATTATTTGGCATTTTTAGAAATTAATTTTTCCGGGCAATTAAATTAGCCAGTAATTTGATATCACCATCTTATTTCATTATATAGAACACATGCTGAAATGACACACAACCTCATTTTCATTTATTATTTTTGCAAATTTAGTACTCATAAAAAGGTGTTGGGTCTACTGTGCCAGCAACTCGTCCCTGCTGGCTGGGAGAGAGCCTGAGGAGTGGTTACGTGAGCTGGAACCCAGGCCAGTCCAGGCTGGGATTACCAGCTGTGAGAGCAAGATCAAGTCCCACGTTGTACAGTCCTTTATTCTCTGCTCCAGAATCCTAGTTGGCTCATCAACTGAACATGATAAATGGAGCCACCACTGGATGAAATCCACCCCCTCACTTCCCAATGGCCACCTGGTATTTCTGTGATGCCTGCATCCAAAGAATTTTTAAATACTTTCCAAGTCATCCAACTCAGTTCTCCAACCCTTTTAGACAAAGACAGATCTTTGAAAACCTGGAAATTCACTTGGGAGGAGAGAGGACACACACACATTTTGCTAAAACAGAGACGAGTGAGTTTTTACTACTCTGCAACTTTTAAAGGTGAATCGTTATGTTCTACTAAAGGGAGAAGGAGGTTCAAGATTTATTTTGGATCCATAGGTTCCTAGGAAGAAATGAAAGCATCAAGCATTTCATCGATAGGCAAAGGCACAGAAAGGAGAAGCAATGGCTGCAAGCATGGCATGTACCCTAAGACAAAAAGTCAAGGTCAAAATTAATATTCAGGATTTATCAGAAATGATACCTTTGTTTAATTACTTTTAATATGAACACTTTGAAGAGTGTTCAAAAGGAGCTCTGTGAATACTTACACCAGGGAAATGGGGACATAAACCAGGACTATCCAGGGCTACCCAGGATATGTGTTCACCTCGTGTATGTGGGAATTTACAAACCAGCTGGGCGTTGCATTGAGAACTATTACAAATCATTTCAACCTTTGGCTCTTCCCCAATCTGCCAAGTTCACTTTTTATTGTAAGCTTTGTTAATCTCTTCCCAACTTCCATGCCTTGGTATCCTCCCCACCCTGCCCTTCATCTATGCAAATCCTGTAGTTTATTTAAAACCAAAATAAATGTCCACCTCTGACACACAGTTCTCCTGCTTACACCAATTCATTCTACTCTTTTCTCTTCCTGAATTTTTTTTTTAGTATTTATTGTATTCATCATATAATATAGCTCTGACCTACAGAATGTTTTAAATTTTTTCCTTCTTGTTCTGTAAGTATGAAGTTCTTTTCCCAATTAGGCTTTAAGCCCCTCAAAGGATGGAATCTGTCTTTGTGCTCCTCTTGCATCTTCCACAGGACAGCCTCACACCTTATTCGGGTTTAGGACAGGGAAACAAAACAAACTTCACAGAGATCACCAAGTCAAGGTGCAGATCAAGAACCCGAGGTTCAGGAAAAAAACAGCCTTCCCTGAGACCCCCAGCCCTAATACAGCCTCAGGTAGGGTCCTCTGCTCTGTGCCTCCATGGGACCTTAAGCACTTCACTGCATGGCACACAGCACTGTGGTATTTCTTTACCATAATAACTGGACCATAATGACTTGTTTACTTAGCTGTGCATTCACTATATTGGAAAGCTCTGGAGAAACTTTGTTGGATTGATTATGATATCCTCAATACCTATACATAATACAAAATAGATGCGCATTAAATGTTGGTTGAATAAATGGCTGAAGGAATAAATCAACGCATGGTTTTCCTTAAGGTAATAATATAGGCCTTACTAAAATTTAGTCAGGAGAAAAGAGATGAAATTTTCTCTTTCCTAGACAAGTCATAGGATGCCAACTGGGTGGCTGATTCTTGTTTGCCTTCCAGATTGGCTGGTAGAACCCATTTCTGTTGGCCTTCCGGCCCCACTCAATGTCGGGAGAAAGGCACTAAATCCAAAGTCAGAACAAGTGATCTGGGCTGCCCTTCACTGAGCCTCTGCACCGCCACCAACTTGACCCTGTGCTTTGGCCTTCAGATTCTCCTTCAGAAACGGGGGAAGGTTGGACTCAAGGACTGCAGGAGTCCCTTCCAGTCCCAGAGCTCATTGGCCCCAAAGGGTACTCACTAAGTGTGCACCTCTCCACTGAATGATGATTCCTGGACAGGTGATACCCCCAGCCCCCTCAAAGGGTTGGGTGCACAAAGCTCCCCACAGTCAGGGATTGACAGCTTAGTAGACAGAGCCTCTGAGTCTTCCTTCAGCGGCTTCCCAACAGGAAAGTGGGCCTCCCAGTAGTACGTTAGGTTGCATACTAAACAGATGGAATGAGATCTCTTAAAGGTTGGAGCATTTTTATAAATATATATAAGCTGTTGTCAAGGTATGTTAATATCTTTATTTAAACAGCCTCCTTAGTCTTGGTACACAGAACTGCGACTCAAAAAAAATGATGAGAATAAATAATCTATCATGTTAGCAACATAATTATAAGAACATATGTTAGCTTGAACTAGCTATATTCTAGTCATATTAAGGGTGTGTGGGGGAGAGAGAAAGATGGCAGGAGTCTCTCAAAATAGTCCAGGCGGAGGAAGAGTGATATAGGACTACACAGAAACCCAAACTGCTTTGCTGGAGCCTCCATCCCAGCCTTGGCAGCATCTCAGAGGGCCGCCAGAGCAGGCTGCCTGCTGTTAAGCACAGCCACCTGGGTCTGGATCTCCGGCAGTCACCTTGCTGCTCGGTGGCCCTGCCTGAGCCCACAGGCCAAGAAGGGAGACCAGTGTGTCTGCTTCACCTGCTTTCTCTCTGTCATAGCACCCGTCCAGGGAGAAAGATCCCTGAGAGACAAAGGCAACCAACCAGTCTCGGTTCTCATAAATGCCTCTTGAGCTAAAGAAAAAAAAATTTGACGGCCTTCGTCAAGAGAGTCAATGGGGAAAACTATATGTCCTATTGTTTCCACCACTCTGTCCTCCCTGCTCGTCTTGTCTAGATTTTACTCACACTGTTCAAGCCCCACTCTAATCTCCCTCAGGCCCTCCCCCTAGGGAACTCCTGCTCATCCTTCAGGTTTCCTGTCCAGGTCCCTCCCCACAGGAAGCCTTTCTTGCTCCCTACACAGGTTTGGGTCCCCTGATCATTTGCTGCTATAGCACCCTGCAGTGCTGGGTGATCCTAACACTCATTGCACTTTTAATTATACCATGTCTGCCTTCTCCGAATGGATTGCTGCCTCCACGAAGGTAGGAGCTGTGCTTAATTTGTTCACCACGGTGACGGCTGTGCTGGCTCTGGGACCTGGGGTCTCTGTTCTGAGGATGCAGACACAGTGTGCCAGCCTGTGAGACAGCTGTAAACAAGGTGCCCTGAGAACCCCCGATGGTTGGAAAATCAGAGTCTTGCAGAAGAGGGCCCAAGGCACATCCCCAAGAAAAGCTGGGGGCTGCGGCAGAGTGGAGAAACTGGGTAGATCATTGCAGCAGGGACAGCCAGAGTTCAGTCTTAGGCGGGCAGAGCCAAAGACCAGAGTCGGGCCCGGTAGGCTTCCCTCGCAGACACCAGCAGCTGCTGCCTGGTCCTTAAGCAGAGAACACCATCATGCTGTCAAGTTTGTGCTCTATGAAGTTAGTTCTTGGGCAGGAGAAGGGCTTAGAAACAGGAAAACAGCTTCGAGGCCATTATATTTGCCATGATGAGAGATAAGAGACTAAATTAGGGTGGAAGCTATGGGGACAGAGAGGAGGGAGACATTCCAGAGGCATTTCATGGGTGGGATTAATAATTATGTATGTTATGAGTCTATAAGCATTGGGGTGCTTAAAAGGTTAAGGGCATCATAGAGACTTAATATATATTTTGCCAACATGTAAAATGTATATATTCATGTTCCCAGGTACATATAAAGATAAAAACAAATTTTTATAAATATATTTTTAAATAATGTTCTTTCTAATACATTGTTTATATTTTTAGATAGCCTGTTGATATCTTTTAAAGGAGAAGGAATAAAGGAGAGTGCTTGGGAGAGTCAACTGCTTATGTTCTCAAATGACTTTCGTCCACAAGCCACAATCAAGGACATTTTCACCCAATTTCCCATTGAGGTTGGATCCCTTTAAAAGCTCTTATTTTGGCTACATTTAACTACTACCTGCTGTGTTTGGCGAGTATAGATAAGAAATTGGGATGTTCTTGTACCTTTTCTACTGCCCCCCACCACCACCCAAAGAACGTGCAGGTGGGTCTGCAGAGGGATGGGGAAGGGAAACGGCAGACAGCCAGGAAGGTCGGAGAAAGTGGGGAGGCAAGCCTGGAGCTGGCCGGGGCCAGGGGCACTGCTGTGGCAGAGAAGTCCTCATGGCTGCCCTCCCTCGGATTCTCACCTAATTTTCATTTTTAAATGCCAACATTTAAACAGTATCGTTTCCCAAGATGACACACACACACACACACACACACAATCAGATTTGAATGTAATCCAGACTATTATGTCAACAGCATTGATATGGAACACATGACATTTGCGTTTATCCCCAAGGAAACGCTGCTCATCGAGTGGAGGGAAGCAGGAAGTCCAGATGGACATATCACCCACTGCTGTGCATCTGCCAGTGCCCACATCGATAGGCTGGAAATATGTGGCTAGGACCCCATTTATTGCTATATCTTCTATTGTTTTTAAAACACGGGACAGCACTCGCAGTCATCTTCGAAAGATGCCAGTGGAGTTTCATGTTCAGGCTGTCCTCCTGCCTCCTGATGACTCAGCTCTTTGCTAAAATAGCCATTTCACCTCGAAGAGCAAAACTTTCTGCCCCACAGGTGATGAAGATGGTAGTGCTTTACATAGACTAATACGGGACATTCTGCAAAATATTTTCATAGGGTATTTCCTCACAAGTGTCTCACGGAACAAAGGCTCTAAAATACAGTGGGTAGTTATTGCTTGTCCTGTTGGGGAAATGAGGAACCAACATTTAAGGGTGGCAAATGACTTTGTTCAGTGTCTCACCTCTGAGTTCAGAGTCAGACATCTTTCCACTCCCCACTGGCTGCCCATTCCCCACTCCCATCACCGCCCACCTGCCGCTGCCTCTGGAACACAGGCATTCGGCTGGTTCCCTCACATTGTTTAACCACATCCAAGATGTAGAGGAAACCAGGCTCCAACCACAAAGATCAACTTCAAGCTTCCTCTCAGTGCTTAAACTCAAGGATTGCCCTGTAACTCAGGGGCTTCCTTCAGCCAAAGAAGAGTTCCACCCAGCTCTGTCAGGTGGGGGCGGGCAGGGGGCAGACCCAACCGGGTCAGGCTTCCCTCCGCAGCCAAAGAGAGGGTGACTGGCAGAGAGGGTCAGACCTCCTTGCTACACTTCTTCCCGTGAGCTCCCCATGCAGACAACTGGCTAACCTGCTCACTGATTCAGGCTCTCCAGAGAAATCCCAGCCATTTCGAACTAAACAGGAATTGATGGGCGCAGTTCCTAAGCAGACCCCAAACAGCGACTCCCACCTGCATCCAGCCTGCCCAGCACCCCAAGCTGCTCCCGACAGACAGAAACAGCCCAGCCGGCCCAGAACAGGAAAAGGTAAAAGTAAATAAACGCTGCCTTAATCTCTCTCTTAGATTGGAACAATCTGAACCAACCTGTAATTTCATCCAGACATGCGGGGAGAATAATTTTTAAAGCTTTGCGAAACATAAATGCACCTCTACTCATTATGATTTCACCGGCATTTTTTTTTTCCTTGCTGCCCCCTTTTCCATCTGCACTTTATTCAATGAACACATCTGCATTCCTTCTCTCTCTTTTTTTGGCCAGAAACTCTATACAACCTTATCACTGACACCTCTCTGCAGTTTCAAATTCCAACTTTGTGCCAAATCCCCATTTCCTGCTGCTTAATTTCCATTCATTTACTCTTGTTTTTGCTTCTTCTGCCGTTCCCAGCATGGACCAGCTCCAGCCCAGCTTCTTCTAATTTTTTAAGGAAGGCTCCCCATCGAGTGCTATTGGAATCTGAGCCTCTGCTCCATGCCAGTGACTGGCCATTGTTTATACTAGCTAACAACAGTTGCCAACGGGACTGCTTCTCTCCCTTTCTTTGTTTCACTCCCCAAGTGTGTACACTAAGGCCCAAGAGAACTTTCCACCACATATGGTGACCCAGTAGGTCTAGTTTTATTATTACTTCAGTAGAATCTGAAGTAGCCTCTTTCCAGCTTCTTTTTTGAGAGGAAAAAATAAAATGAAATCGAGTCTGGACGCTTTTGTGTGCCCTGCTCTTAGAGGCATAATCGGCCCTAGCCTACGCTAAACTGCTGTGTGGACTGGTCCTTGGGGGCCTCATCAAGTTAGGCACAGTAAAAGGACAGGAGGAGGGTGCTGGGGGAGGATTAGCTGAGGCGAAACTTTATAGAGAGGTGGAGGAATGACTGCTCAATATTTTTGAGCTCAAAGATGTCTTAGATTTGTTAAGATGGTTTTGCAGAGTCAGGAACAACCTAGGGTTGGTTTTCTGGCTTCCAGGGGGAACACTCATGTTTAAAATATGCTCCTATAAACAAATGAATTGTGCTTTGAAAAGGTAACCAACATTTTTCTTCCCACAGTGGGATTGATTCTATTCTGTTGTTTGCTTTTTAGTGTGTTCTTCCCAAATCCATAGCTCAGCCGCTGACTTGGTCCTTCACACCAGAGCCATTTCGCTGTCACCATGGCAAATACTTCTGTCCCAGGTCCCACCATCTCTGCCCTCAAGTTCTGTGCCCTTTCCTTCGCCTCTGGGTTTCATTACCTAGAACTACATCGCTGTAGCCCCAGCTCAAACCTGGCATCTGAAACGGAAGGGTTAAAAGTCAGAAACAGGGATGCCTCAGAAGCAAATGTCATCGAGGCGCGAGAAAAGAAAATCATCAGTCTTCACAAATGCTTAAGGGACACAGACGCTCCTGGTCGTCTCTCCTCCCATCTGTCCCCGCTACAGACGCTAAATTGTAGAGCAGCCTCCCTGAAATCCCTCCACACCGCGCTTTCTTTGTCCATCTAGCTTTTGGCCTCCTGATACCAAGGTTTTCCTATGCTGCGTTCCTCCTCGGAAGCTGCAGTCAGAATGTCTTGTATCCAAGAGGAAACTTCCATCCCACAAAGTCTGAAACGTTCTTAGACACATTCTCTTTTCCCCCAACTTTCATTGCAACACTTTTACTTCTCAGGAGAGCAAAGGGAAGGCGCCTTCTTACACAGTTTTATGGCACAGATGTGCTTCAAAAACATTAATTTTTGTTGATTTGCTTTATTCACATTGTAAGAGCAAAGTCATTTTTCCAGTAGAGCAGAGTTGGGTTAGCCTTTTGACCCAACTGGGGCCAGGAATCTCTCAAATAGTATAATTCACACTTGTATAATGCCAAAGACCTGAAAGCATTTCTCAGATTTTTAAATCGTGTGTGTGTGTGTGTGTGTGTGTGTGTGTGTGTGTGTGTGTACGCATGTGTGTGGTCCATCCACTTCAAGAACAAGAACAACAATTCGGTAATAATGCTCCATTCTGCAGATAAGAAACCAAAAGTTCAGGGTTGTACACAAGGGCAAGTCTAAGGCAGAGTAAACACAAGCACCCAAATGTCTTTCCTAGTTTTTGGTCAGGCTACCCTGGAACCCTTCTATTACCTTGAAGCAATGTTCTTCAAGCATCTAAGCTGGGTGGAGCAAAGAGCATTTCACCGGTGACTGAGACAATGACCATCCACCCTCACGTTGTGCATCCAGCCTTGGCTCCACACCATGACAGACAGTTTCAGCCCCTGCTTGGAGATATACAAGCACCCAATATTACAGCCTCATTTGAGTTTCTGGGTGAAGGAAAGTCATTCCAACTCGAGACCAGCTGTGGCTCTCCTCACACAGCTTGGGAAAGGATCTCTAAAGCTAGGTTTTGAATAGGCAGTACTGCCCATTCTACCGGTAGAAGGCAAAGCAAAACCACTGCCTCTGAAAACAAACTTCACATGCAAATAAACAAATAGATGGCCAGAATAAATATTCATCAGGTCTCACCAGTGCAATAAATGAATGAGGGATTAAACTTGTAGGGATATCATTTGTCACATCAACAGTCAAGATAAACCCCACTGGAAAGGTTCGACTTACTGTAGATTTTCTGCTTTGCGGGGAGATACCTGTAGATAATTCTCACACTAGCTGAATCAGTAAAAGAGGAAATGGTCCCTTGAAAATATTTTGCATATTCAAGAACCTTTACTCTTTAACATTGTTCATTCTCTAAAGCATCTTCTAAAGTCCTCCCAAGAGCTGAAGCTGTTGGGTTGGTCAGAATTCTTTCTACCTGTGATGAATCAATGTTAGATTCTTCAAAAAGCCAGCATATAATATGTAATTAATTAAATCCACTTAAAGTTATCTTCCCCACCTCATTCAATTCCCCAGTATTAGATTCTTAAAACAATGGGGGAGGCAAATGTGACAGGTAAACTATTATATATAAATATAAATATATATGTATATATCCATATGTGTTTTTAAAATGTTATGTGTGTATTCATAAATACCTATGGCACATGGTGGGAAAGAGGTATCTATATCTACTATATTGTGTTATGCACGTGAAAAAGAAAAATAACAAAAAATTACAATTAAAATACGAAAAGAAAGTTTCAGTACATACAAAACAAGTTTGGGTGATGTGGTACATGAAGAGTCGTTATAGCATTCTCTCCACTTCTATGTGTATCTGAAGTTGTCCATAAGAGAACATTAAAAAATTTAACCTTAAGAGGTAAGAACTCAATTTCCCTAGAATGATTAAAATGAATTTTATACTTTGTTATTTCTGGGACACTTTGAGGAATCAATAACATGGAGACTCTTCCTCATTATACTAGCTTTCCTAAACTGCTCTAAACTCTTTGAACAGAAAAGAGTGATAACTCTTTCTGGCACGGTCCATGCCCCAGGGGAGCGTACAGCTGAAAATGGTGGTGTGAGTTCTCCCTCATACAGAAAATGCATTTGCCGTAATTCTTAAGTTAAAAGCTCGTTTTTTAACTTACCTTTCTATAGATTACAGCCCCTCCAAACTGTCCTTAGAAAATTTATATGCCAAACCATATTTTCCATATTTCTAAAATATCCTTCCACTCATTGCCTAACTTAGCTGTGCATAAGAAATACAAATTAATTGGAGTAAACAAAATTAAACATAAATAACAAAGGAGGAAGGGATGTGCATACTGAGTGCTAAATATAAGTCTAACTTGTTTTCTACTCCATTCAAACACATATTGTGAGTTAATGTATTCCTACACGTGAAGGGTAAAACAAAGAAACAAGAGGGAGGTCCAAATTTTTTTTCCAAATCCTGTCCAAGGCCCACTTTCTGGAGGATTGTATGCAATATGAGCTCAGGGTGTTGGTGGTGGCAGCTCATTGATGCACCTGGTTTCCCCTGGATCTCAGTTGCGAGAGGGCTGTCTCGGATAACAAGTTAGTCCCAGAATAACAGGCCCCTCCAGAAGCAAGACGTATTGGCCCTGATATAAGTATGCTGGGCCCCAGGAGACAGCAACCCCTTCGGATCAGCTTCTAACTATTATCTGGACATATCTGAATCTAGCCTCTGAACCTAAAGCTGTTCCTCTATCACAGATAACACCACCCACTTTCTTGGATCCAAATGGCCTGACCTTCCCCCCTCCACACACACACACACACATACACACACACACACACACACACACACACACACAAAGTCCTGCGAGTGTGACATCAACATGTTTTCCTCAGCTAACAAGCTTCTCTATTCACCAGCAGCCAAAAATTTTAAGTGGCTCTTAAACAAAGACAGCCCAACAAAGAATAATGATGTCAAACCCAAGCCATAGCTCCGTGGTGTGAACACAAAATCTACAGGACCCAGGTTCAAAATGATTTACAGACAGTTTGATCAGAGTCAGATGTAAAATGGTGTCTTGCTGGACACAAGCCAGTGGCTATCAATCTGAATCCCCTACAACAAGTGATGTCATTAGTCAGAATCAATACATTATGGAGACAATTTTCCCTTTTGTCTCTTGGCCCAGGGAATTTTCCGAGTTGACTTTCATCGCTGGATTGCCAGCACTTGTATTACAAGGTGGCTGACAGGAATCACAACCAGGACTCCCTCATGTGGCTCCTCTGGAGGAGCCAGGGAAAAGTTGAAAGAATAAATCGAATTAGACATGGGAGAGTCAGAGTAACAAGTCCAAGGTCTTTGTGGGCAGGTTGATTTTGAACTTCTCTAGCCCGTCCTGTTGTTTCTCATGTGTAATAACAACACAGAGGGAGAGGCTTAGTTCCAGGTCCACTGTGGTAGGAATCACCTGATCACCTTGGCTTAGCCAAGACTCAGGTAAAATAGCTCTTTGGAAAGGTCAAGCCTTCTAGCCTTTGGCCTCTCTGCCCTCATTTTCCTCCTTCCTGACACAAGTCAGCCTCCATTTGCCCGTAAGATCTTTGTTCCCTGCTTTGTCCTTTAAACCCAAAGAAAAGGCCAGGGTGTGGCCATTTCATGCGTGTAGCTCTGTCTGAGCCTTCCCAAGTGCCAGCACGTGGCCAGCACTTTTCCATCATTAATGTCCTCTAGGATATTTTGCATCGTGGCCTTAGTGCTATCGTCTAGGATCTTCCAAAGCTCTCTTAAGGAGTCTGGTAGAGAATAGGAATGAAAACAGAAAAATTAAAGAAAACGAGACTTGTTTTCTTATTGCCTTCTAGCTCTTTGTAAAGAAAAATTCTCTATTCAGTCCCATGTGCGACTCCAACACAGGATATTTTTCCAGCTCACTGGTATTTCATAAACACCATTTGTTGTCATGTGGTTAAATTAAAACTGAGGATATCAAACATCAAACAGTATGTTAATGTCAAGTATGCTTGAATAAATAGTAAGAGTTCAACTGAATGGAATCTGTGGATTGCTAGCTAATTAAGCAAGAAGCAGGTGTGAAAAAAATCTAATTTAGGCAATTTTTTTATAATTAATAATGTTTACTTGTAGTACCCTTCTAATGGGGCTCTAGTTTAGCCTCTTGTGAATTGCTTGGAGTTTACTCCAGTATTTTTAAATTATAATTGAATGGAGAATTTTACGAGATATCAGGTTTCCTTGCTGATGATACAGCCCTATGTATATGGAAGGTGCCTGACAGTACTTTGTATCAGTAGGATCAATTAGCAAATCACCCCCAGCAATTAAAACACACACAGGCTTACATCCACATCTAAAAATTCTCTTGTAACCCCAGCACCAGCGTAGGTAGAAGTGAGCTTGCATGAGCCAACTTAAATAAGGATACTGTATTCAAGCCATTGACATGGGTGATGAGAGCTTCAGTGAACATCTGCAAGGAGCGGCGACAGAGAACGTTTTGTTACAATTAGGAGCAAAAAATTAAGATCGTATCTAAACTACCCTGGCAAATTGCATTAGCACTGATCAATTAATCCAAGTATACATTTAAGGTTGGTTTTCTTTCCAAGAAGCCAAAAAGAAGAAGAGGAGGAGAAAATGTCCACAGATGTGAAAACAGACCTGGAATATTTCATGGACGTGACATATCTACTGCATTTAATTAAAAGAAGAATGTATGAGAACAATGTATCCTTCTCAATCCGGGTCGAGGGAACAAAACAGGACTGGATTAGATAGGACAACTGCAATCCCCAGAGACAGTCCCATATTTAATGGGAGCGCCACATGTTTGATATGTAGGGAAGTAAGTGGGTGTCCTGGATGGAGTCCACTATTCATCATAATACCACAGCCCTGTTCATTCCCAGAGAAGAGACTTAAAACCATGAAACCATATGTAGAATATTAAAAATCATTTAACGTTAAAATGCACATTATGAAAGCATGCACTTTGGGCAAGGCTGCAGTCCAAGAGAGCTCTGAGAAATCTCCAGTTCAGTAGATAGAGGTTATAAAGGTAAACTGAGTTACACACACACACACACACACACACACACACACACGGACTCTCATAGAAACTTGGTCCTCATCTCTGCAATGCTGTGTTTTATCACTCTGTTTTCCTACTGATTTCTGTAGTGAGGTCGGTATCAATAATTGATGGTGCGATGATACCTAGAGCTTCAGTACATTAATTTATAATTAAAGATGAGAAACACTAGTTCCTCTCCCACTACCCATCATTTGGTATTAAATCAAATATAGATATTAAATTGTTTCTCAGACAGAGTCAATAACCTTACTATATTTTCATGGGCTTTTCATTGCCACTGAATTAATCACAGCCCTTCCCCTAACCACATGGAATTTTATTTCCCATAAGAGCGATGTTTACTTTGGTTTACTTTGTTGGAACTCAGAGTACTTATTCAGTCTGTAAAGATTTCATGTAACATATTTTGTTAAACAACATTAAAAGCACTCACTGACAGATCTTGTCTTATACTGCTTCACTTACATGCAGATTCTGTATGCTTTTGATCTCATCTCGCTCATGGACAAGGGCCATGCTCAGACTAGCTCCAGTGTGCCCAAAAAGGCTGATGCCTTTGCAGGTTGAGAGTTCTATTTATTTTCCTCAGTTGCCAAAAATAATGTATGAAGTGAAAAGTAAATGCCACGAACCCGAGCATGCACCCAGGGAGAAATCCTATTTGTCAACTTTTAGCAGATGATAGACACCAAAGATGGTAGAAAGTCACACTGCCTGTCGGTAGTTCGATTTTTACCATTCCAGCTAAAAACACAAGGACAGAGAACTGCTATAAGGGCCACCAGAGGACATTAGAGTCCTTGCTGAGGGGAACCCATTTCCTTCCCCAGACCCACACAAAAACTCATGGTATAACCCTAAAGTCGCCTCTTCTGCCAATTGTCTCAGTCCTCCTAGGCTGAGAGATCAAAGGACATTTACTAGAATGGCAAACATCAGAGCAAATGAAGCAGATAGAAATCCAGAGGTCTGTACATCACCAGAAGCAGCATGGCCTTGATTTCCTCTGACAGGGCATTGTCACATGCTTCCTGCCCTCAGTGGTACTCACTATAGTTGGCCAGTGCACTCTATGGACATAGTGTGATTCACTCAAGGATGAACAAATGTGGATCAGGGTGTCACTTCATTAAGTGTTAGTTTAGGGGAGAAGGCTGGAACTTCCAGCAATGCAGACGTGAGCACTCATTCCACCCCACTCCAGGATGGGCTGGTTCCTTTCCGAAGGGAAAGATGGCTTTTTCTCAAAGCTGGAGGCCTTAGGGACAGCAGCATCTTTCCAGTCGGGGAGGGAGCTACATCGGTTCTGGGGTTTTGCTTGGTAGCTGGGCAATATAAGAACAGGTGTATTTGATGGAAGTCACTCAAACCCAGCCCTGGCCCAAAGCAGATGGAAGAAGGAAGGTGTGGCCATGTGGTGTTCCTCCGTACTCTTCCTGCCCCCCAACTCAAGCCTGTTCCTAGGAGACTCTGGGACCCAAAGGGAATCATTTCTTGGACCCTGCCCTCACCCACACATTTATTAAACAACAAAACATCAATCCAAGCAGAAAGGAAATAGTAGTTGCAAGAAGGTAACTGCCATTTGAGAGGTTTGCTATAAACTCTGGTTGGAGGGATGGGGGGCGGGGAAGCCTGTAGATTCCATTATATAAAGTATGAGGTGAAGTTTCTGAACTGTCTTTATGAACAAACCTAAGTTCTTTCAGTTCTTTCTCAACATCCTGACGGGATGGCCTTGGCCCATCTCCTCCCTGCATCCCCGAGAAAATCTGACCTATTTTACTCCTTCCTGTTGTTTCAACCTTCTTGCCATTTTGGTGATGACAGAGTCAATAAAGCAAGGGGAATCCAGACAGTGAGCATGCCACAGCATACAGAAAACAAGGAGGAATTCTCCAGAGCAAAAGAGCAAAGCTGCAGCGAGCCTTGGTGCCTTTCCTGGCACAGGATTGGCCAGAGATCTTTACCCTGTGGTCTATCAGTGGATGGCCTGCCCAGACACTGTCTCCGAATATATACAATTTCTTGACTTAATATCAACAATGGATGGGAGAGTAATAATGGGTAAGCTACAGTAAATATAGCTACAATAGATGAGGAGGAGGCTAATCAATAAATTCATCTTCAGTGATGATGCAAGAAAATGAAGATGAGTCTTTCTATTTAGAAAATCAAACCTCCAATTAATGGTACACACAGCATGTTGCTGAGTGGGAGCTGGCACAGGGTGGAGGCTGGAAAGCAGAAAATAATGAATGTTTATTAAATCATCGCTAAGGAGAGAGGCTAGAGGCCAGAGCTGGGGAATCCATTGTTAAGTCTTAAAAGTAGAAACAGGAAAACAAACCTCTCTCTTGAATAGAGAATTGGGACATATGCATATGGGTATTGGGGGTGAGTGGATACATTTAGTGGCTAGGACCTTTACCCACTCACTCTCCATAAGGGGCAGCAAAGAGCTCAGACTGCAGCTCCAGAGTCAGACTGCCTGGGTTTGAGTCCTGCTCCTTCATTTACGAACTTGGACAAATTTCTTAATCTCTCTAAGTCTTAGTACCCTCATAAGTCAAATATGGATAATATTAGAACCTGCCAGAGAAGAAGATGACTGAGAAGATTAGATGAGACAGCCAGGTAAAACACTGATGACAGTGCCTGGCACACACAATATATACTCACAGTATGTACGCGCATGTAGTACATACTTACAGTATGCAGCTTAAAGAATCAGGACAAATGCTTTTAAAATATATATAGGCTGCAGGTGGTACTTTTTTTGTGCACACTGGTGGGCTATTTGGGGCACGTGAGAGCAACTTAAGAATCTCAGTGAATCACATGATCGAAAAGCTTTCTTCCAGTGAAGATTATGGTCACTGGCATCTGGATTCTCCCTGGATCAGAGTCCTCCTCTAAACACATCCCAAAGTCAGACCTTGGAGAACAAGAAACTGTCTAAGAAGATTCAGGTTCAAGTCTGATTAATAACAAAATTTATCACTGAAAGTTGGCAGATTCCTCTTCGTCCCATATGTTAATTGCTTCCCTGGTGTCAAGAACCGGCTCTGTTTCTGGTGGGCAGCCTAGGAACCAGGGATAAAAGAATTAATTCATCAGGTGGTGTGAGCTGGAAGGAGGCTCTGAACTCAGTCATCTATTTCAGAAAACGGAGGACAATCCAGACGCTTGTCTCTGGTGATCTCCCCAGACTCCCGAGGACCGGAAGTGGAGCATCCACGCACGTGGAGCACCCCTCATGGAAAGACATTTTCTAAACTGAGACTGTAAAAGGCAAAGGAAATTTTAAATGAGAACATGTTTGCTTAACCAGAGCTTATCTCAGGATATAGCAAACTTATGTTACTGTCATGGTATCTGGAAGTCCTTTCTCACCCCTGAGCCTCATTTGAGGCGAGGTAGTTAAAAGCTCAGGCTTGAGAGTCACACGGATCTGGGTTGCTGAGTAACCATGAGCAAGGAATTTAATTTCTTCTGGAACCAGTTTCCTCGTCTATAAAACGCAGATGACGACATTACCCATTTTTTTAGGGCTGCGGTAAAAATTCAATGGGGTGATGTGTAAAACAGGCATAGTACGGTGCCTAATGCATAGCAAATGCTTGACAAATGTTAGCCATTATTATTTATTATCCTCACAACAGACCTTTGAAACAGATTTTATTATCTTCCCACTATGAAGAAGGAAGCGGCCACACAGAGGTGAGTGACTTGAATACGATGTCATCCTGTCCATGTCACTCCTTCTTCTGGTCCCATCCTTTCTGGTCTGCTTTCAAAATAAAGGAGCCCTTCAGATCCACATGCAGCCGGGCCAAAGACTCTGGGTTCCAGGCAAACCTGGAAGCTGCCTCCAGGTTGGTGGCTGACTCTCTCATCCTTGGGTACCAAAGTGTAAGTGAAACGCTGCGCCCTGCTCTTCCACTCGCCTCTATGGGAGCCCTCATCTGCTCCCTTTTGGGAGTGTGTGCCTTCTCAGAGCCTGGCACTGAAGCAGGTGCGGGCATATTTTAAGCTCCAGCAAATAACTTTAATTGAGCTCTCCTTAGACATATGAACCCACAGAGTGATTTTTCTCTCTCTCTCTTCTAATAAAAGAAAGACCCACAACAAACCAGATGGGTCTCGGTCTCTCCCCAACACCCTCTCCCCACTCTTCAGGCTCCCCTAATAAATCTTTAACTATAAAGAAGTTACCTTTCTTGAAGTGGGTATTTTATTTGGTTACATGTGTGGACCCGAGAAGCCTCTGTGGGACGAAATGTGGGTCAGAAGGACGCAGGACCAAGAAATGAGGCCTGCTGGTACAGGCTGGATTAGTACTTGTATTATTATTCATCCAGAACTTTTTTTTGCCAATTGCTCCCCTCGCTCCTGGCTCACTGACCACCACTGTGGCTCCCCGCATCTCTTCTCAGATTTGAAAGCTTCACCTTTCCTCCTCATGCTCACCTAAAATAAAATCTCTACCCTGGTGTGGACGAAAGATCTAGATGGAATTTCCTCCCTCAGAAGCCAGCTTAACTCCTGTCCAAAAAGAATATTGGAAAAAGAAGCCGGATATCACCCCCAACCCCCACCCCCCAACCCCATCACCAGAACACAGCAGTGTGGGGCACAGAGCCCTGTCTCATTTTGCAGACTTGTGTTCTCTTTTTATGTCTCATACAAAGATGGCAGCAGGAGGAAGAGGGAAATACAATGTGAATGGATTCCAGACCCCCCTAGAAAAAAGACTTCAAGAATCGCCCAGGGCAAGAGAGAGAGAGAAGCAAAACGCTCTGGGCTCTGATTTATGAGCACTGAATTATTGGTAGGAGGGCCCAGAAGGAGTCGTTTACAACAGAAATTATTGCAGGCAAATGTTGGTTGGTATTTTAAATCACTCACTAATATTGATAGGTTACTGCCTGTCACACTTGCTTAAGGGTCACGGGGAGAAGAAAAAAAAACTTTATCTTCCACTAGTTACTGGCTAAGTATAATGATAGATACATCTTTTTTTTTTTTTTTTTTTTTTTTTTTTTTTTTTTTTTTTTTTTTTTTTTTTTTTTTTTTTTTGCCTTTCCTCAAGCAAAGTCTGCTGTATTATTTATGGTTTTCTGCGTCACTGGCTATAGCCGGTATCTGGGTTTTAAAAGGGTGATTTGCAGAAAAACAAAAACAGGGGCCCGGGTTTAGCAAGACTGGTGGGGACGCAACTGCAGCTTGCAGCGGCCCCTCTGAGGACCCCGGGCTGTGCAGCCGCGAGGCGTCTGGGGCGGCGAGGGCCAGATGGCGAGGGCGTATTGTTCCCTTTTTGGTGATAGTCCTGCTGTGGAAAATAAAGTTAAATCAAAAGGTTAGCACTCTGCAAGAGGCAAGAGGGTGGCAGAGGTGGCTGCAGCTGACAAGGGCCAAGGTTGCTGAACAGTGAGGACGCACCGGCTGTTCTCGCCCAAGGCAGTGTCAAGACCTTGGCTTCACAAATAGGGAGCCCTCTCCTTCGTGGGGCCTGAGGAGGAGCCGAAGAATACAATCTCGGCCCACCCAAGACCAGGGATTGAAGGAGGAACAGACCTCTGTTAGTATGAGATCAGGAAAGCTACCTGTGGATGTCTCACCTCCCCACCCATGCTCAAATAGTGCATTCCTTTGGGGGTGATTCGGTGGTACTGAGGGGTTCCAGTTTGGAAGGGCTAACGGCCACCCCCTGTCACAAGTGTAACAAAACTGTGGAGTTCAGGCAGACCATGCGGATCATTCCTGGTGGGCGCATAACTGCAATCCAACCTTGACACAGAACTCACTGATTATTTCACGGAAGGGCAGAGCTGGAAAGGATTTAAGAGACTATGGACACACACACACACACACACACACACACACACACACACACACACACACACACACACCGTGCAACCCCCTCTGCCCTCATCATGTTACAGAGGGACAAAAAAGAGGACAGAAAAGAGAGAAAACGTGATTTGCTCAAGGCTCAAGGTCATGCAAGGAGGAGGCGGGAGCCGGACGGAGAGCCAGCCTTCTGCGGCACATCACCTGCGCAGCCGCACCACAAGGATGCCCGGCGGGGGCTGGGGGCCAGGTGTGCCAGGGATGTGCGCAGTCACAGGGCCTATCCTGTGCGCATTTTCAACAGACTGCGAAGTGATGTTTCCCATAAAAATAAACAGATACAATATACAATATTGGCATTATTTTTTAAATCATCTTTTTCGCTAGTCATGTCTGAGCTTGCCTCACATTTCAAAATCTCCTGCCCTGCCCTAGCTCCAAGAATGGGAGCTTCTAGTTTCTTCTTGTCCCCTGGGCTCTAAGTCAAAGACAGGTCTTTAATGCCCCTTTTTTGGTGGAGTTTCTAAAGCACCTCATTTACCCACCAGGCAGTTTCCAGGGAATGGAACACAATTAGGTGTCTGCAAAGCATTTGTTATTTACCTATGAGACCCAGGCTGTCCTATGGTGCCAATTGGTCTCCCAGGTGAATCTGAACCTGGGCAGACTTTTTTTTTTTTTCCAAGATAAACATTAAGATATGTATTTAGAGATTTTTAAATGCTGATTCCATCTTTTTAAATTAAGCACTTTTTCTTGTACCCCATTGCAATACCCTAAACAATATTATTTATGCCATTTGAATGCTTTTGACACTGTTCTAATCTAGACCACATTTACAGGCAGAACTTTATTTCCTACCACATTTGGCTGTCTAAGGGCATAGCAGCCACTGTTTCTGTTAAGCAATTGTGTGACTTCCCTTAGGAAATTTATTTAGGAGGAGGTGGCATTTCCAAAAACATGTAAAATCATTGATGAACAAGTTTAACTTTTTAAAAACTGTGAGCTATATTTCCATTCAAGCAGATTTTTAAAAGAACTCTCAAATCACTGCATTTCCAACTGCTTGCTAAAATTGTTCACCTCCTTGGAGCTAGTCAATTTTCACTTTCAAAAAGAAATGTCCTGGGCTCTGCCCTTCCCCCAAGAATGTAAGGTCTGAGTGCCATGGCTCTACTAGGGTTCCAAATGGAAACTATTTGAGAGACTTTAAATTCTCGCTATAGATAAGAACTTCAGAGATGGAAGAGGCAAGTGAGACTGGGTCAAACTCCGACCCAGCTCCCTGAGCACCCAGAGGAGCTGGCACAGGTCCCAGGTGGAGCGAGCAGGACCCCGGCCAGGACCCAGGTCCCACGGCTCTTCACCCAGTGCCCCTGCCAGCACCTCCCACTGACTTCCCATCACCCAATTCCTGATTTGAGCAACCAGACTTCATCGTGCAGGCCCACCAGAAAACAAGAGTAAATAGGAGATTTGATCAAAGTCCAGTGCATCTGCTGCCCTTACGATAAACTGAGAATACTCCTAGAGAAATGGACATGTTATCGACGTAAATGTCTTCTCCCTTATACCTGTTTGGGAGAGTCTCTGATCGGGATAGTTGCTAGTAGCTAGAGCCAGAAACTGAGTAAAATCTTAGTTTGAACTACTAATGTCATGTGGACTGTTCAAACAACTGAGCTAGAATGTTGCTATTCAACGAAGTATTTTAAATACATATTTTAATTCATATTTTTAAAATATTTTTCTGACAACACATAAATATATTAACAGTAAAATAAATAAAACTGGAACTGCAAAATACTATGAGCCCCTTTACTCCCACCCCAGCCAAAAAAATAGTTTTCCAAGAACTGCGCTTTTCTGACATCATGTGCACTTTGAGACTTCCGGGGAGACTTCCCATTTTCCACACGCAGTATGTGGAAGGCCATCGGGGTCAAGGCACCAGTATTCCCCTAAGACCCCTAATAGTTCATCCAGAACAATCAAGCTACCGGCTGCTCCTCCCCTCTTGTTACTCTCTGACATCAATTTCCCAAATAAGCGTCAACTTTTTGTTGTTTTCTATCCAAAAGACAAAGCAAAAAGATGAATCAGAGAGACCATGAGGTTGTAGACGTTCCAGACTCAGCTCTAAATCGTATTTCTTAAACACCAGGTGCCCAAGTTAAAAAAATGCAATGAAACTTTACATCCTGGTCTCAGAGGCTTCTGTGAACACAGGAACTACCACGCTGAACTGAAAAATCACATCTTCTGCTCACCTCTGTGATCAGGGACTATAGGGGGAAATGAAAGAAACGATACGTGTTTCAAATTTTACGGCAGTTTACATCATGCAAAACTGAAAGGGCCTTAGAGGTTTTATTCTCGATGAAGTATTGTTGGTACAGAATTGGCAAGGTCTCAGGAAAACACCACAGGCACAAAATATAATGGAGGCAACCATCAGAAGCAACATCAGATACTTTTCCTACTTTTTTTAAGATAAAACTCAGATGCAAATTTTTACTGGTTAAATAATGTAATGGAGTTAAATAGACATTCAAATATTAATAAGTTAAATAATATGCTTTGCAGCTTATTAATATGCTGATCATACTTGTTGGCTTTATCAAATGAAATATTTGAAATACACAGTCGTCTTCTTATTTCATTTTTAAATTGTGCTATATATTCATATAAACAAAATATTTTTGTATATATTTATTTACAAACAAAAGTATAAGATGCTTTTTTTCTTGTCTAATATAAAACTGCAAGATTATGTTAAATGAGTAGAGTTTTTCTATTTCCAAGCAACATTTTTTTTAAAAGCAGAGTTTTCTTCTCATTTCTACAGTAGCTCAAAGTTATCCTGAGTTGTAAAAATTGGCATTGTGCACACAATTACCAGGAAGGATTAATAGGCAAAAAAATTATCACAGAATCTGAAAATTCTGCTTAAGCACAGCTAGTGACTGGTGATTTCAGATCTGCATTTGCACAGTTGACAAATGAAAGTTAAAAATTATACCTAAAGGATGAACAGCTGTGGTCAAAATTGTGCTGCAATGTTAATCTTTATGAGCTTCTCCGATAGGATTCAAACCAATGAGAGAATTTCCAAAGAGATTCTTTCCACAGAATGAGTCAGAATTACCATGTTCTTAGCTTTTGGTCTTCTTCAAATTAAAATAATAATAAATTCAAGTACATTAAATATGAAAATATAAAATTGAACTCTGTTGCCACATGCTTTTTATGAAGATGAATTAAAATGTCTTCATTGCTTTCAAAGGATGTGGTTAAAATTATTAAATCATTATTGAATCTGGTTCTCAAAAACCACTTGCAGCATTTTTCCATGTTCTTTCACATGTTATAATGAAGATTCCCTAAAATTTTGCCAATTTGGCTACAGGTCCGATAGATGGTTATTAAGCAGTGCTTGACTATTAAGCTTTCTAACTTCCATAATATTTTGTAGTCCCCTATAGAACGTAAACTACCATTCACCATCTTTTGAATCACTCATAACGTTCTGGGCAAAACCTTAGGAAAATGACACAGAGTTGGAGTTAGCTGCCAAGATACAATATATTTCAACTGAAGGCTAATAATATTTGGAACCGGTTTCCTGCATTTCTTCTCTACTTATTTGTTAATCTAATATAGTTTCCAGGGGTTAGAATGTTCATGCCTTTTGTGTTCTAAAAAGAGATTAGGGGCTTCCTGGGGGCGGCAGGGGGGACTGACTTTCTCTAGCCTGAGTTGCACTTAACGCCGAAGGTCTTTTAAACCTTCTAAAGCAAACATAAATGTGCATACATTAGTGGCGATGGCTTTGAAAAAAAAGAAAGAAAGGAAAAAAATTGCCCTTTTCCCTGTAAATATGGACTCTTAAGCCTCTAAATGATTTGCCAAACTGAATCGGATAATAAAGGGTTTAAACTTTGCCACTTTGGGGTTAATGTGGAAGGCTTGTCAACATCAGATTGTTTAGACATTAAAAGGAACGCGCTGCGCGCCTCCTTTTAAACCCCATGTTCACTTGAGTTGCAGCTCCCAGTGAATTTACCCAGCTGTAAGTGATTCCAGATGCGCTGCAGTGACAAGCTTCAGTCTCAGGGTACTTATTCATTTCACATTAAAATCTCATGTTCCCAGGTCTAAGCTGTTATCTGACTGAGATCTGATTAGGGAATAGAGCAGAGGTATTTCCAAACCCGGAGCCTGCCCTCACTCCTTGGCATGGATCTCTGACCATCAGGCACCTCCGTGCACGGGAGAGATGCTCAGAGGTGTGCAAAGGGGCGGCCGGGGGTTCAGATCGATTGTTTTCATACACATCACATAGGCCCAGCACTTTCACTAGGCTATCTTATTTAACCCTGGACAGAGCGGTAGACTTCTTAGTCTGGCTAATTCCTCCATCAAACACAAGCTTTCTCCCCCGAATTGAGCAGAAAGGGTCTGTGAGTTTGTACATCATCTAGCACAGCACTGCATGCAGAGGGGAGATCAGTCAATGCATTCTGGGTGATGATTGATTTGCCAGCTCCACAAGCCTGCAGCTCCCTCTCTTGCCTCCAGCTATGTTTGAACCATGACAGAAGAAGAAAAGTAGAAGGGCGAGGGGAGGAGAAAGAAACATAAAGGAGGTCGGGGGCATGGAGAAAGCAACTCATTCAACCAGGTGAGTTGTCCCTTTGTCCCCACAAACGGGTAGTGACTGTCCTTCCTTACCTCTGACATGGATGGGGTATTTCTTTCTGGGTCAGTTTTTACTTCTTTACCCCAAGTGCGGAGGTACAAATGCTACTGGCTGACAGTTTCTACCATGACACATGTCAAAGACGCCACAGAAATGTAAGGCGAGTGGGGGACTGTGCACAGAGGTTGACAATGAGGGGTGTCTGTGGGGAGGGTGCTATACCCCTGTGATGCCACAGAAGGAACAAAATTAAGGATCATTAGTATTGTATGATTTTCCCCTCTAGCTAGGTTTTGGTTTGGCTTGGGCTTCACTGTTTTGATTTGTTTTGCTCTACCCATTGTCACTTTGAAGAGGTAGAAAGAAAGCACCATGAACCCCCAGCTGATCGTCTGTGGTCACAGGCTGCTGGGCAGCCCCAGAGCCCATCAGAAGCTCCTGTCACTGGACTCTCATCACACTGGAAGTCCTAGAAAACATGCACTGAATACTGTAACCCCACACACGACCAGTCTCCCCCAGGAGGAACAAAAAAGGATCACTCAAACCCCAGATCCAGAATAAAGAGGATTAAAAGGTCGGGGAAACCCCAAACCTGCCTGCGGGGGTGGGGGTGGTGTCCAGTGGAGGGGAACGAGCCGGCCACATGGAAAGAGAGGCGCAGCATTTGGTGTGGTGGTAGGCAGATTTTCTTTTATGACTGCTAAATGCCTGCCTTTCTCCCCGAGCAATTACAGTGCTGTTTCCCATCAAGATGGCTGTTAGCAGCGGATCTCCAAGTTGCTACAAATAAATCAAGAATGCTATTGGCAGCTGTTGTGGAGAGTGGCCTGGTCACTCCATGATAGCGGTGGGGGCATCGCAGCAAGGGGCGAGCCGCGTTGTATCCGGTAGCTAAAGAATAAGGGCAGCGGCCCTCCTGAGGCCCAGCTGGGCGAAGCGAAAGGCGCGCTGCAGGTTCAGAGCCAGAGGCCAGCACGAACTTTAACTGCCCCCTGTTGTACATGCTTCGCCCAAGGAAACGTGTCTAAGACACCTTCCTCCGGCACATGAAATGGCATCAAATGCCATCATCACGATTAGCGAGGAGCAACACAAAAGTGGACACAATTTCATGTGGTAATGAACGCTTTTAAAAGACGATGTGGAAGGTACAGGTTACACACTGAAGGTAAATAAAGACTCTGTGGTTCAGCGGATTTCACTCTGCAACTTGCAGTGGCTCCTGGTGGACAAACAGGCTTCCCCAAGCTTGCAGCACCTTCGATCTTCTCGCAACACGGGGAGTTCTCAGAGTATCAGTACCTGTCTTTGCGCGGATGGACACACAGCCGCACGAAGGGCCCATACAGAGAGCCAGGGCGAGTTTCCTGTGCTGCACAAACCTCTCTGCTCACTCTGTCACACCCACAAAACCATTACAGCAACTTGCTGTGTGTCCCACAGATGCACAAAGCACTTCCTCCACGATAGCGTTTGGGGGCGAAACAAGAGTAAATGATTTGGGAAAGCTGCCAGGGGTATTTGGAGGCCAGGTGGGCCGTGTCCTCGGAGGGAAATGCGTGCTGGGTTAAGTAGCAGTCCCGCGCCGGACAGGCTCCGTGTGCCAGCTGCAGACCCGAGCCCTGCCCCCAGCCCTCGAGTCACATTGTGTCATGCCACACAGCATTTGGATCAGGAGACGGCTGTGGCGTGCTGCGTAATATTTTTAAAAGCCCGTTTCCCTGTTCAAGGGGGAAGCAGGTGGAAAGCAGAACCCCTGAAGGGCAGATACTTCGAAAGGCCCCACAGGCAATTCTCCAATAAAAGAGCGAGCAGAGCTGGCATGTATCCCACACTTTCAAATTGACCTTCTCTCTTGATCTGGGACTTAATGCCTCCAAACCAAACTAATTCCAAAAGTCACCTTCTCAACTTCTCCGCACAATTTTTTTAAAAACAAATGAAAGCTCAGGTACGGGCTCCCCCCACAGCCCTTCTGACGTCCTTAGCTGCTCAAATTAAATCTGAATGGTTCGTCTCTTTTTATTATACGATGGGCCATATGTCACCAAAATAAAAACCCAGCTGAAATCCTAGTACAGATAAAGGGCATGAAAGGCTGTTCCAGCCACAAAATAGAGACCCTGTTTAAATCTTATTAAACAATAACACCCATCCAATCATCCCCTCCCCCCTCTGGAAAAAAATATTCAGGAAGGAAATTGTGGTTAAATCATCTCATAGTTTGGCAAAAACTTCTACCTCTGAAAAATGAAAAGAGAAAAAAAAACTTCGTTGTGTGCTGGACTCACACGGGCTAATAAAAAGCAGTACTGTATTGCTTTACACTGTAGCTGTCAAATTCTTAGCAATGAAATACAGATCTTGACTCTCCTGGTCCCTTGAGCCCTACCCCCTCAGACCACCAAAAAAGGAACAGCAGGGTTTAGGGTGTGGGGGGCATCATTTATCCTTTCCCACTCCAGAGTGAATCCCATTTGTTGCTTTGCTTTATTTTTAATTTTTGTTTTTTGGCCTGCACATCTCTTTTTCTGAATAAAGTTTCCACTGTTCTTACAAACACAGTTAGAGAGATATGTAAGGGGGTGTTGCGGGCTGCTGCTTTAAAGAGTTGTGATTCTGCCTTCTTGCAAAGATACTACACACATACATTCAGAGAAGTCCAGACATTGCCACAATGGAATGTGTGTCTTTAAATTAAGAAAGAACGAGAGAGAGAGAGATCAAAAAGAAAAAACATTTCCATTTCACAAGGTCCCCCAGTGGCCTCAAACGCTCCTCCTTCACCATCAAAAATTCATAAAGGGGATCAGCATTCTTTACCAAATGGATCCCAGTGGCACCATAGACCCTGTTGGGGAGAGAGGCAATAAATATCGAATTATACACCTCATGGGAAGAAAGGACTGAAGACTCGGCTTCAAGCCCTCCACATGGTCCCTGGGGGACCTGGGTCCAGACTCAAGGTCCAGCACAGAAAGGAAATGGGTCAAGTGTGTCAATTTCTAGACCGATGACCTTTGACTTCCTTAATGACACCGGGAGGCCACCACACACACAAAAAAAGATGCCAAATGCCTTGGAGGAAACACGTGAGAGGAGGGGTGCAGTTGGGGAGCCACAAGAAAAATACAACCACAGCATTGCGGTGGGTGACGATCCCTGTCCCCTGTGTCAACCGTGATTTGTCCTTGGGAAGATTCGACCAGCTGAGTGGTAGAAAGTCCATAAGTAAAGAATTTTCATTGCCACCTGTATTTGTGTTTTAGCCCCAGAAACAGCTTATCTTCTGCTTGAAACTCAGAGCACATTCCTTGCTCCTTCTACCTCCAGGCTTTGCCCACGCAGAGCCCTGCCTTCTCCCTACTACACCCCCAAAGCCTTCTCCCTCTCCTCCTCCGATGACCCTCACTTCCAGCGCCCCCATCTCGTGCTCAGCCACACGTGTGGCCTCCATGCTTTGCTGTCTTTCACCACTTCTTCTGCATGCGAGTTTGTGCCATCTCCCCACTTCTAACTCCTAGCCAGTGGGAGCTCTCTGCCCCATGCCCCCTCCCACGCTTCACACCGTGTCACAGATACTGAGTCGATGCTCTGTCATCCATGCCCATCACTGCAAAGCAAAAGAAAGAATCTGGGATCTAAAATGAAGTTTACAGGGCAACGAAAGTCGTGGGGGAGAGAGGGAAGCACAAACAGATGTGTTCACATAGCATTTTCCGAGTTTAAAAATGTGTGTAGTTATTCATTCAATAAAGGGGACACACTAAGTATCCAGTACTCCCTTCCTTACATTGGATGATCTAGATTTAAATTTTCAAAATTATTTCACAGCTAAATGCAAATCAGGAGTTTCACAATTCATTAATAAAATAAGAAAACTTCCTATAGATCAGAACAATTTCAGGTAGTCTAACAGAGCTCATGGACCTAAGCTTTCTTTTTTTTTTTTAAAAAAAAAAAAAAAAAAAAAAAAAAGCACTTGGCTGTACTTGTTCCAGAGGGAGGTCTGAGTAGCTCCAGCTCCTCATATTATATATAAAGTTGACCCAATTAGAGTTTGGATTTGGATGGGCATTTTTAGCTATCCTCTCAGACACCTGGGCTGAAGTTCTCCTTTGTACTACAAAATCAGTTGAAGTTCTTCTTTACTCTAGCTTTCTGAACTCTACTGACAGTTCTGTGAGTCAGTGCTTCGGTCATTTGCTAAGTGGTAAGTGGCAAGAAAACTGCCCAGAACACCCACACTGAACTGTTCTTTCTCCCCCTTTCCAGAACTCGGGCTGAATGGGACCAAACCTAAGCCCTCTATCAGCTTAACTCCCTAGGGAAAACTCCCCACCGCACCTCTGGTGTGCTTCACGCCCCCGTCCTTGCCCCTTCTTCAGTGTGTCTGACCCTCTACAAAAAGTGGACATGGGAAGTGAAAGGTGAAACTCAGATCAGTCCCTGGGGAAGAGTTTCAAGGCCAGGCTCCATGAGGGAGGAGCCTGAAACCACCATCTAAAAGGAGGCTGGGGGATTGTGTGGGGATTTCATTGATCTGTGTTTACACTGCCCTCCAAGACCATTAAAAGGCTGCTCGGTGGCCCCTAACCTTTTCAGAGCAGTAACACACTAGTGCTGTCAGATTTTACCAGCACCTTCCCTTCCCTCCCCTACACCTCCATAAGAGGAAAAAATGTTCCATTCTTTTTTCAAAAATTAAAGTTGCTTTAAATTATTTCAGTTTTCAGAATATAGAACCAGCCATGAAATTGAACAGAAACATACAAGGGTGACATGCACCAAACTTTTCTTGTTTATATGATATCATGTTATTATAAGATGACATTGTATAAAAATGTATAATTATATAACAATGTATTGTGTTTATATATTAATATATTATATTTATATATTTCTATTTATAAAGTTTGCATTTATAGGTGAGATAGGTAATATAACCTCGGTTCTATGGTGGAAAAATGAGACTCAAAGAGGTTCAATAACTCTCTATAATCACCTCACTAATATGTGGCAGAACAAGGACATACACCCTCATCTACTCCAGAGGCACGAATAAGTTCATCACAGCATTTTCAGAAGTAAAAAAATTAGAACTTTCATATAGCAAAAATAATATGATTAAGTAAATCAGGTCACATTCATTCACTCAGTGGAATAGTATTTACTCTTTAATAAAAGGATGAAGAATATATGAGAACATGTAAAGTATTGAAGTTAAAATAACAGAATACAAAATCCCGTGTGTTGTAGTGTAAAGGAAGACTGAAAGGAACACACAAAAGTGAAAATAATTGGGATAAAGTGCTGAGAGTTATAGGGATTTTTTTTTCTTCTATTTTCCAGACCTTTATTTTGTTGTGCTCTTTCATTCTGTAATTGAAAAAGAAAACTTGAACACAAGTTTCCTAATCCAAGCTCAGTGCTGCCTCTAATGGAGAAGTCTTTCATTATTCTATCTCCCCTGGCCGCCCACCGGTGCCCAGTTTGAAGATTAGGCTCTGGGTTCCCAACACGACCCAAGAAGCTGGGATGCCAGAAAAAAACGGGACCCCCGAGTTCCAGTCTTCAGTGTTCACTTCCAACCCCAGCTTCCTGAGCATGACACTCAGCTCTAGCTGTGTGCAGCCTCTGCTCACCAGGGGCCTCTGGGCTTATGAATTATGAAAGCTCGCTGGGTGTGCCCACTGGTGCGTATGGATCAGCTGAGACCCGAGTGCTGGAGACATAACAAAGGGTTCCCCCTCCCACCCCTCAGTATCAATGTCAATTTAAAAATAAAAAACTTTGCTTTGTGAACTTTATCCTTCCGTTGTCAGTGGAGTGCTGTTTAAAAGATAAGAAAACTGTTCAACGATTGCTTTTTAAAAATCTAAGAAGTTCTTCAAGGGTGGATGCATGCCCTGAACATCTGCCATACTGCCATAGGCTGGGCTCTCTCCTCCAGGGGTGCACGGCTGGGGGTGTGGTTACCAGGGTCAAGGAGAGTAAAGAGCAAATTGATGGTGTGTACCTTTGTGGGTTTATGTGTGTACTTGAATGCAATCTGGAATCTAAAAAACATTATTTCTGGGATGTAAAATCGAGGAGGAGCTGGGTATCCAAATTTATGAAGACTATAAGAACTTGAACATTTCACAGAGCCGTGAAAAATACAGCTGTTTTGCTGGAACAATCTTGTCTGATTTTGAGTGTCAGATTCACACACAGTTGCATTAACCATATGATTAAAAGCGTATGTAAATAGATCCCCAAATTCAAGTTTCCTGACATTTACAAGCAAACAAGGCACAGAGCCTGGGAAAACTCAATGAGCTCCATCGAGCCTTCTCAGACTTCAGAAACCCCGTTTCCAGGCGATGAAATTTGTCCAATGTTCCTTGATGTCTACATTTTGGGAACAGCCCAGGGTTCTTTCTTCGGGTAGAGGCCGTTAGATTTTTACAGAATGAGATCTGTAAAGCCTTGAACTTCAGCTACCCGTCCTGGGTGTTCTCAAAGATTTTTATCCACCCACTCCTTGAAATTGAGAAACTTCTCAAAAACTGCAACTTTGTGCCAAAAAATAAATAAATAAAAAATAAAAATAAAAGCATGGCTCTGCAATAAGCAAAGGAAGGAAAAAGTGTCTTTCTTCTGCCTCCAGATCTCAGGGACAGTAAACTCTGCTCTTAAGGGGGAGAACTGTACTGTATTTGAAAGTGATAAAACAGAACTGAGCAAAGTATAGGCTGTGCTGGGGAGTAATGTTATCTAAGTGGGAATTAACCGGTATGATTCAAGCCTCCAGTGAGTTCCCAACGTTCTCCAGGGCTCCATGCAACTAAGCGCCCCCCTTCTCTGCCTACACCTTATAAGACGTACCCTTTAAATTGGCTGGGAATTTAGCTGCCGTCTTCTCTGAAATACCCAGTGGCTACATATAAAATATATGGTGCCACAGCAGATTTCTTCACACATGATCTACACATAAAATTTCAGCATACTCCATCAGTAAACCCAGCTGGTAGGTCTCTGGAGAGCAAGGCAGAATAAACGGTCCAGGGGGCTGGGGAAGTTTCCTGAGTCCACTCGGTCTTAATGAGAAAGCCAGGCACTCACTTGAGAAGCCAGACTTCTGAACAGAAGAAAATGCTATAGTGCTACCGCTAACTAGCTGTGTGACCCTGGGTAAGTCACTTAACCTCTCGGGGTTTCACTTTCCTCCTCTGTAAAGGTATACACTATGTGTCATTCTCAAGCCTCTGACATTCACTGAAAGCCTACCTTTGGTCCAGCCAGGAGAGGAGAAGTTGAGGGGGATAGGCAGTAATAGGAATCTTATTACTAGAAAATGAGGTGAGGTGCTGGAAAAGTTTCCTGAGTTCAGTGGTCATGTTACATAGCCCTGACGTATGCATTCATTTATACAACACATACCATGCGATGCTGGGCCCATAACTGAAAGTGACAAAATCACGGCTCTTGCCCTCATGAAGCTAGCTTATGGTTCAACATGGCAGGTGTCTCTGAATCCATCGAACACCCTCTCGGATGCTTATACAAACCAGGCTTTGTCTCACTCCTTGGCCTCTGTCTGTACTGCAGCCCCTACCTGCAGTGCCTGCCACCTATTTAAAGTCTACATATATTTCAACTCCTGGCTCCTTTGTGAAGATTCCCTCTGCTATTCATGCAGTTGACTCTGGCTTCTCTTGTCTCTGGGCTACAGGACTTATAGGCGCACTGTTAAATATGAATCATATCACTTGTAAATTACTAAGTGCCTCCAGATCATTATCCTAACTAGATTATAAACTCCCCAAAGATATGGACATGCTTCAATTTTTGTCAGGTCCCCCATGGCACCAGACTTAGCAGCTTCTCAACGTATATGCCTTGGTTCATCTCATCTTAAGAGAACTACTTTCTAGTTATCTGAAAGTTAATTTTTAAATTTATTTTTTCATTTATTAGTTGGAATACAATTTTATTTTTCTCTCATTCTCCACCCCCTTCCCTTTTGGCAACCATCAACTGGTTCTCTATATCTATGGGTCTGTTTCTATTTTGTTTTGTTTATTCATTTGTTTTTATTTATTTTTAGAGTCCACTTATAAGTGAAATCATACACTATTTGTCTTTCTCTGGTTTATTTCACTTAATGTCCTCTAGGTTCATCCATATTGCTGCAAATGGCAAGATTTCATTATTTTTTATGACTAAATAATATATATATATATCACATCTTCTTTATCCATTCATCTATCGATGGACACTTGGGTTGCTTCCATATTTTGGTTATTGTAAGTAATGTTGCAATAAATAGAGAGGTGCATATATCTTTTCAAATTGGTGTTTTTGTTTTCTTTGGATACCAAATTTCCAAAAATAGAATGGCTGGGTCATATGGCAGCTCTATTTTTAATTTTTTGAGGAATCTCCATACTGTTTTCCATAGAGGCTGCACTAATTTACAATCCCACCAACAGTGTAAGAGGGTTTTCTGAGAATTAATTTTTATTTCAATCTTTATTTTTTAATTCTTTTAAATCAGATTAGCAGTTCGTTGTCTTGATGTGGCACATCAATAAAAAGCAATTTGTTAAAAACTAACTTTTTTGTTTTTTGGATGCCACATTACTCTGTGGTTAGTATCACCAACACTGCCCTATAAGCTGTAATAGACATGGATGGAAAAGTTTCTGAGATGGGAGCTGAATCTGTGCTGACTCTAAGCCAATGGGTTTCCAACTTTTTAAAGCAGCTAAACTCTTTAGTTCAATAAAAGTCTAGAGAGAAGCTCAATGTAGACAAAGGCTCTGCCAAAGCCCAAATGGGGATCCCAGGCCCTTGCCTAGCCATCCTGCCTTCATCTCCAGCAGCTTGTCTTGGATGCTTGAGGTTCTGCAAAGCATGACTCAAAAACCACTGCTCTGGATATTACTGTGGAATTTTTGTTTTAAAACCATGACAATTTTTGTCTTTCTCATTAAAGTAGAAGAGGAGAATAAAACTCAAGAATGACAGGGCTCAAGGACAGAGAGAGAAATGATGTGGGAATCTGATTTACTGAAGTTTCATATTCATTGAATAATAACCTGTTACATACGATATGAATAATATGATATGTATATGCACATTACATATATATGCATGCCTTGTTTTATTGCACTTTGCTTTATTGAGCTTCACAGATGTTGCGTTTATTAAAAAGTGAAGGCAAGACCCTCCACCAGCAAAAAAAATTAACATTTAATATATTGCTATACTTTATTGTAGTGGTCTGGAACTGAACTCACAATATCTCTGAGGTAGGCCTGTGTGTGTGTGTGTGTGTGTGTGTGTGTGTGTGTGTGTGTGTGTATTTTTATATTAAATAAAACATCGATTAAGACCTTAGCTGTGTACTCAAACACTATTATTTCCCCCATTTTACAATTGAGAAAACTGAGGCACAGAAAGGTTTGCTACCTTGCCCAAGGTCACACAATTGGCAAATAGTAGAGCTGGGAGTGGTCTCAAAAGTCCTTCTCTTAATCACTCTATTGTAGCTGGCTCTACAGGTCAGTCAAGCCTTCAAAAACCAATGATCATACCACCTTCCAATTGCTCCACATTTTAGAGTTTTCTAAGAACTTTGATGCATGCTATTCTATCTGAGCCATTCAACTAGTATCTATGAGGATTATTGCTTCAGTTCTTCAGCTGAGCAAACTGAAGCACATAAAGGTTAAATTCTTTGCAGAATAACACAGCCAAACCAAAACCCAGGTCTCCTGATATCTAAGTTCAGTGCTTTTACATCATAATACTCTTTTTTAAAGCAAACTTCATAAGAATATCCAGTAATAGCTGGCTGTCTACAGACACACCAGCAACCACTCAAGTATATGTTACAGTAATACACAAAAAAGTTATAATTTAAAAAAATCTCTTCGGGACATTGATTAATTTGCTAGGTTTTTATTTTCATTTTATAGGGACTCCTATAATTCACTAAAATTTTTCATAATGTAAGTACATTCCAAAGACAGTTTCATGGTGTCCAAGGGTTTTGCAAGAGACCCACTACTCCTTCGGGATTGCCTGGTACCTCTTGTCTATAGTTCCGTTTTGTCAGCCATAGGATAGTAGCTTGGAGAGTGTGCATGGGTGAAAAAATAGGCAGTTGGGGCACACACTCCCACCCCGGAGCCCTGACCACAGCTCTGAGAGTCCTGAACACCTCAAAGAGCAGCCCATAGAGCAGCAACGAGCAGAGACAAGCAGATACTTTGATCTTGTGAAGACTCTATTAGTCCCTATGCATCACCCCTCACTAATGGTGAACTCCCCATACACATGCAGAAATAGTCTACGTGATCATGCATGAACACATTTTGATGAATTTTACAAGTTCATGTACACAAATATTAATGGTGACATATGCGTAAAAAAATATCCACCAAATATTACCTCTGGGCATCAACATTTAAATGGAAACATATTATGCATTGGGAAAAAGAACCAAAGGGATGGAAAGCCATGATCCCACTTTCTAATTAATCAAAAAATCAATCAGCTTATATTTATTGAATAATTTCTATGCATCTGGCACTATGTGAAGTTATAGAAATAGGAAAGTAATGTGACTTATCCTGGACAAGAAATGTGCAATCTAGTTTGAGAGAGAATTATAATAACAACTTTTTACATTTTGATTAATAGTTTGTATTTTACAAAAATGCTTTCTCAAACACAATCTCATGCTTCATAAGACATTCACTACTATCCCCATGTTGCAGATGTGAAAACTGAGGCTCAAAATTGATTTGCCCAAAGTTACATGACTTAAGAGTGGAAGAGCAAAAATTTCAACTCAGTTCAAACTCTAAATCTACAACTCTTTCCAAGAAACTGTTATATTGGTTCTGCAAAGCAAGACTAAGGTATGAAAACTAAACTAGCAGCATTGCATAATCCAATTACATCAAATTTAATTGTGTGAGATCCAACAATGAGGAACAGCTGGGATGTAGACGAACCAGCACCAGGCTTAGAGGCAGACGACGCAGGTTCTCCCATCTGCTGGTAAAATATATGACCTCACACAAATTCCTTAGGCTCTTTGAGCCTCAGTTTTCTGAAAAAATGGGATTAATAGCAATGATCCCAGAGGATTGTTGTCAAGCATAAAGCAAATACTGTATATGAAGATGCTTTATGGACAGAAAAGGAACAATCGAATGTGACCCTTTAGGTATGGGGGGGCAGCACAATAGAAAGGGGGCTCCCCCTTGCTGGAGATGTTGACACTTATCACATAGAGCCAATCTCACATTAGATCAGGTTTTACTGTCTCCTATGTGATATCCAGGGCAAGGTGTTGGCTTACAGCACATTCAAATCTGGATTATGAAGGTCTGTGTCGTACCAAACTTGTAAAAGAGCAAGACCTCATTTGCTCCACTCTGGAAGATGATAAAATACATGATTTGCAAAGTATATTATTTGGCATATGAAAATTTGTTTCTTTAAACAAATATTCACCTAACCAGGGGGTTTTGGAGAGTAGACATTATACTGTTCAGCTTCATATAGTTAAGGCACTCGGGGATAAACACGATTTGGCTATATGACAATTCAGATATTTGCAGAGAACTCTCACTACATTTACAGGTAGTTTAAATTTCTGACCCAGTCTCTCTCCAGCATTCCTGCAATAGAAAGACACTGTATTCCATGTAAATAATGGGAAGAGCACAAGAGGCTCCCTTCCACAAGCTTAGTTGACTTGGCTTTCTGCATAAAAGGGCGGGTTGGTTCCCCTGTTCCCGTAGTTACCAGTAAGTCAACGTGATAGCAGCAGCACCAGCAGCAGACGTGCCAGAAAGCTTTCCACTGAGGGTTAATGGTTTTTCTCTTGGCCAGTTCACTTGACCTCGGGGTCAGCTTCTAGAGCCTAAACTGCATTAGGATTAGCATGGGAATTCAGCCCCTGGTGGCTCTCTCCTGTCATCTCCTCTTCCCAGCCCCAGAGGTTGCAGATAGAAAAGAAAGCCCAAAGCCAGGGAGCAAGAGCTATATTCATCTGCATTCAGTAGGTACATAATAATGTCTTGCCAAAACCACAAATATCCACAGCCAGTTATATGGTATAAATAAGTAGCCTATACACATGCATGCTTATGACAGTGCTCCAGGTGTACACACACACACACACACAATCAAGAGACCCACTTCTTCAACAGCACATCTTTTCGAATTTAAAATATCTTACTTATATGTGCACTGTGATATTAAATAACAGTAAAAGGGTCTATAGGTAGGAACTTCATAAGGTCATATATAATATTGTTTTCAACAAAAAGCTTAAAATGCACAACATTGAGAACAATCCGAGAACCCTCTGCATTGTCATTCTAGAATGAAAAATAAAAAACCCAATTTGGACAACTTGGGGTCAAGCACTCGTGTCCAGGGTTTTGAAGACGGTGTTGTAAAAAATAGCTTGTCTTTCTTATTCCCACGAAATTTACCATCTCTGGAACTGAATTCAGATCCTCTGCATTTTCAGTCCAAGAAAAGGGAAAGGGACTGTCCTCACCACAACAGCAGACTAGCCTGGAAATATCAAATTGACTCAACCCATGTTTTATTAGACACAGCTTAACAACTCTAAGTTTACAAAACTCAGCCAAACAGCATCAGGCTTCAGCATAAACTTTTGCTAACTAGCCCACATAGTTCCCATATGCTCTGAGATGCTGTTTGAGCCAACTCGGTACCTTATAATTATAAACACACGTCTTTCAGCTCTTCTGTGTATTCTTCCCAGGCAGAACGGAAATATGTCACTTAAATTAGCACTTGGAGCACAGAGCGGGTGCCAAATTTGGGTTAGCACAAACAGGGTAAATAAAGCAGCACCAAATTAAAATGGTAAAATAAACTTCTCTATGCTCCAGTGGAAACTGCTAAGTCCTAGCTGAATGGCAGCTAATGGGTCTGGGAAAAGGCCACCCTTCAAACTGTAGCTCTTGGCTTTTGAATAAAGTTTTCTCATCCAAGGATCTCGAAGCAATTTCTAGCAAAACTCAAGGAGTGTAGAAAAAAAAGAGATGTGATTTCTTTTGCAAACTCTTTTGCCGTCATTTTTTTCATCGTTCTCTTTCTGTAATACTGAAAAGGTTCATATTTTTATCTTTATGTAACTCATGAAGAAAGGGAAAGATTGTAGAGGAATAAATGAAGGCAGATAAATGTGACATAACTTAGCAAAAGCCACAGAGCTAGAAAATGATGCAGATATCTAACTGCAAAAATAATTTTCTAACTAGAAGCCTTTGTGCCTCTTCTATATAATCATAACTACTTATTGAGTGCCTACTGTGTGCCAGAGACTGATCTGGGAGACTTTTATACCTTATCTCATTTCCTTCCCATCTCAACCCTGTGAGAGAATTATTCTCTCCATTTTACTCATGCATCCTGAGTGTGCTCTGGGACCAACAAAAAAAGGTGGGGGCAGGCGAATGGGGCAGAAAATGGAGGGTGGCAAAAACAAGGAGGAGGACTCAGAGCAGCTTTATTCATAATGGCAAACACTGACTATCAGTAGAAGAAGAGCTAAACAAACTGTGATACTTACATACCTCATCTTATTGCACTTTACTTTACTGCACTTTGTAGATACTGCGTTTTTTGCAAATTAGAGGTAAGATCCTCTATCAGCAAAAAGATTACGACTTGCTGACATCTCAAATGATGTAATTTTTTAGTAATAAATTATTTTTTAAATAAGGCATATACTTTTTTTAGACATAATGCTATTGCACACCAAAAAATTCATATTGACTTACTTTATTGCAATATTCACTTTATTGTGGTGGTCTGAAATCTAATCCTCAATGTCTCTGAGGTATGCCTTTAGATTCATACAATGGAATATTACTTGGCAATAAAAAAGGAACAACTATTGATAATTGGGCAAATCTTAAAAACATTTTGCTGAGTAAAAGAAGCCTTCCATTAAAGAGTACATTTTGTCTGGTTCCATTTTTATGAAGTTCCAGAATAGGCAGAACAAATCTAGGGTGGTAAATTATCAGGACTGTGGTTGTCTCTTGAGAGGTGAATGGGGATAAGAATTGGTTGAAAAGGGGAATGAGGACTTTTCTGAGGTGACTAGAAGGTTCTCTGTCTTGATAGGGGTTTGGGTTACCCTGGAGTATTCACTGTCAAAATCTATGCAATGGTACGCTTAAGATCTATGCAATTTATTGTATATAAACTATACCTTAAAAGAAAAATGGGAACTATAAACAAATAGTGAATTCCAGTTAATGATATGCATGCTGAAGTACTTAGGATAAGTGTATGATGACTGATACCCAAAACTTACCTTGACATCATAAAAAAAAAAATACAGATTGCTGGAAGGATAAAGAGATAAATAGATATGTAATCAAGCAAGTTTTGTAAAATGTTAAATGTTAAAATGGAATCTGGGTGGTAAAGATACAGATATCTGGAAGATTCTTTCAACACTGTATATTTGAACATTTTAATATAAAATGTTGGAAAATAGCAGAAGGGTAAGGAGAGAAAATGAAATATGAAAGAAAATAAAGTAAAAGAGACGGTCAGGGAAGATAGATAATGAAGAAAGATTTGGGAAAAGAAAAGTAGAAGGAAGTCAAGTTGGAGGATGCCATAAAATATAACAATAATCATGGGAGGAACATATAAAGCAAGTAAAGAGTAAATAAGAAAAAAAGGGGGCAATAAAATAATAAAGAAATTAACTAAAGGCAGGTGAGGCGAAAGGAATAGAATAAGAAAGGGGAATGGCGGCATACAGGCTGACCATAGATGCAACCCAGGTCTTCTCCAAACCACCCAGCTCAGTGAAGCTGAGCTATGACTTGAACAACCATATCATGGCTGTCATGCCACTTCCATTTGGTCACTTGGTTAGAATCTAGGTGAAGAAGGTAGAGAAGATTCGAGTGTCTTTTGTACTATTAACTACTGATCCATCAAGCCTAAAAACTAGAGGCAACGTGGTATCCTAAAATGTTTTTCAAACTTTATTGTTAGGCAATAAAATTTATTTAAATAAAAACTTCATATTTATAAATTACAAGAAATAATAGGTTAAAGCGACGATGCTGGTCAACATGTAGGGTATGGGGGCCAGGCCCTGTGTGCAAAGTTGATCGGCTACCTCTCACTGCCCCTCAGCTAACTCCAGTGACAACTAGTGACAATTCCAGAGTCTGCAGATCCCCAAGGCTCTAAATATACTAGCTAAGTAGAAAGTCTGCTGCACTAAAAAACAGAAGATGAGGTCCTGCTTCTGTCACTAACAAACTAGTAACTTAAAACAAGTTATTAAAACACCCAGCATCTTAGTTTTATTACCTCTATCTTCACTGTCGACCATTCTGAGGTAAGAGGTTCGATTAAGGCATTACTGTATAGATTTTAAAGTACTTTGCAAATGGCCAAGTATCAGAGCTCTTCTTCATTATAAATTTGTCACATATACACATCGATAATCTGTGAATTGATTTCTGGCCTCCAGCTAACAGCTCCCTATGCTCTCTCTGGTACCCTCTTACTTCAAGATCCAGAGGGATGGAGAAGGAGAAAGAGAAGGAGAAGGAGAAGGAGAAGGAGAAGGAGAAGGAGAAGGAGAAGGAGAAGGAGAAGGAGAAGGAG